>CM064503.1:23745752-23906362 GCA_032716605.1 Paralithodes platypus | reverse complement strand
CGACTCTAGCAAGAATGAGGAAATTTTCAAATTCGGCCATGACTCGGGCTCAAAAAATTACACTCTTCGTGACTCGTGTTACACTCTTGTGAGTCGTCTTGGTATCAGGTGTGTTGTGGTGACTCCTGACGTGGCCTAGAATGTTCATGCCTGCATGAAATTTCTTGTCCCCGGGCTGGAACTCTTGTCGACTCCTCGTGACTCGTTGACTCTTCGTGACTCGTGTTGACTATTGTTGAACTCTGCATAACTCTTTGTGACTCACGTTGACTCTTGTTACACTCTTGGTGAATCGGGCTTGATCGTGGAAATTCCGATGTGGCCGAAATGTACATGAGCCAACACGAGTCACGAAGAGTTTATGCAGAGTTCAACAAGAGTCAACAAGTGTGCAATGCAAGTCACCAAGAGTTGAAATCATGATTCAGAGTTCATAGGCTTTGTGCAAGCACATGTTGCGTGGGTTCAGGAGTGTGGGTGCCAGGGTGTTTCCTGCGTGGTGGTGAGTGGATGTGTGGCAGGGGTGGGCGTCGTGGCAGGGCACCTGCACAATTGGGACCACTCTTGGGAGCACTCTTCCTGACTTGTTGGACTCTAAAGCCTGGTTCACACATAGACAAGTCCGTGCAATCATGAAACCAGAGTCTACACGAGTCAAACACGAGTGTAAACACGAGTCTACATGAGTCACCCAGATCCACTCAGAAAAAAGCACTAGTGTAACACGAGTAGGCGAGAGTGCAATGTGGATGACCGTTATTTCAAATATGTTGGACGAGTTAACACGAGTTTACATGGATGCAACAAGAGTCTACACGTGTGTAACAAGAGTCTAAATGTGTGCAAAACGGATCCAAAACGAGTCAACACAAAGCTACACGAACCTACACGAGTGGTGGCGTGTAGCCCGGGTGCTGGCATCACCGCGTGAAGAGTTGGCAGCCACGCCGTTCACACAGCCGCATCACACCCCCTATAGATGCACCCCCCCATGCTGCCTCGGCCCATTCCACCAGCACAGCACACACCGTCCTTAGAAAAAAAAACCCATCTGAGCAGCTACCGTGATTACCTATGGCGCGGTAGAGGAATTTGTAGTCTGCGTCTACAATAGCCATGAGCACGATGGAGTATAAGCCTTTGTAGTTGTAGAATTCAGTTCCGCCTTGTGGAGGGCATCGGATGGCGCAGTGCTTTCCGTCGAGGGCACCAACATGCCGTTGGTGCCATCGACGGAAAGCACTGCGCCATCCGATGCCCTCCACAAGGCGGAACTGAATTCTACAACTACAAAGGCTTATACTCCATCGTGCTCATGGCTATTGTAGACGCAGACTACAAATTCCTCTACCGCGCCATAGGTAATCACGGTAGCTGCTCAGATGGGTTTTTTTTTCTAAGGACGGTGTGTGCTGTGCTGGTGGAAATCCCACCATTTGGAGAACTCCCTGGCAACCTCCTTCCACTCCGCCGGGTTCCTGGGGCAACGTATAACCTCCTGCTGGTATTCCGCAATGATTGCCTCGCATGTTTCAGGCACAAGATGGAGATGGTGTTCCGGGCCACACGGAACGCGTACTGCAGGCTAGGATAGGAGTCACCCGTGGCCAGGTAGCGGAATGTGATTGCCAATCTCAGCCCAGGTGACAAAGCCTCCCTCCAAAAGGTGTCCTGCTTCTCTATCCTTGGCCCGATACGCTCCACTAGCTCCCTAAACATGACTTGGTTCACACGCAGGAAGTTCTTGAATGATTTAGGGTCCTCTGCCTCAAACTCCTTCAGAAGTTGCTCATACACACCGAACTGTGCCCGTCTCATTAACCAACTCCTTGCCCAAACTGTCCTTGGTTTCCTTTGCTGTTGATGTCTGCGTTCAGCTAGCGCCTCACCTTCCTCAATGTCTATGAGATCCATCCGCATCTTCAGGAGTATCACCATAGCTGCCGCGTTGCGCCAATTGATGGCCATGGTGGGTGGCTGTATCCTGTGTGTGTTTCCTGCGTGGTGCCGAGTGGTTGTGTGGCAATGGGAGGTGGTGGGGGCCGCTTTATATAGGTTTCATGCACAATGGCTGTCACTCGCCGTGACTCTTTTTGGACTCTCAGCGACTCTTGCACATTCGCGGTACACTCTCAACGTCGTGTGACACTCACGTAGATCCGTGTTACATTCGTGTAGATCCGTGTTACATTCGTGTTGATACGCGTTACACTCTTGTTGACTCGTACCTACTCTTTGTTTTCGTACCCTGGAATTTGACCGGTTTTTCAAATTTCTGACACTCGTGCTGGGTTCGTGTTACACTCGTGTTGACTCTCTGTGACTCGTGTGAAC
This sequence comes from Paralithodes platypus, assembly GCA_032716605.1. Lineage (NCBI taxonomy): Eukaryota > Metazoa > Arthropoda > Malacostraca > Decapoda > Lithodidae > Paralithodes > Paralithodes platypus. Next base: position 23,904,028 of record CM064503.1, on the reverse strand, counting down.
TCTTGAATGAACACGTGTTGACTCGTGTAGACTCGTGGAACACTCGTGTTGACTCGGGATTGGTTACTACTCGTGTAGTAATTGGTCTCCAGCAACGCCGATAATCGACGAGTGTCACTCGTGTTGGACTCGGGCACCGACTCGTCTATGTGTGATCCAGGCTTAAGTAACTTATAGACTCCCGTTACACTCTTGTTGACTCGTGTTGATTCGTACGGACTCCTGGTGACTCGGGCCAAAAAATGATTGTTATTATTCAAATTTCCTCAACTCGTGTTGGGTTCGTGTTACACTCTTTGTGACTCTTGTTGACTCTCCGTGACTCGCACTGACTGTTGGATGAACATGTACTGACTCTTGTTGACTCTTGGTGAATCGGGAACAGAGACCTTCCTCGGGCTGGTCCTTGCCAGAGTCACGAAGATCCACGAAGTGTGTCACTCTTCGCTCACTCGTACTTGACTCTGGCGCCTACTCTTGAATGTGTGAACCAGGCTTTAGCCTAGGCAGGGAGTCAGCATGGAAGCACAGTTTTTGAGTACAACAGGAGGACCGTAAACCTTTTTACTACGAAGCCCAGAGAGGGTAGAAAGTATATCTTTAGAAGATTAGGATATTAGGCATAAGTAGGAGAGAGGGGGCTGGAGAGGGAGGAATAGTACCGGAATCATCCATGAATTTCTAGCAAAAGTTTGAGGGAAGAGTAACTTATGAGTATACCTACATGCTAAGTTTTTGTTTGCAAGTGAATGAATGAAAACAAATAATACACATTACACATGAATCACGAACCCTGTGAAATTGAGGGTTCAACATAACAGAGTTTCTAACATTATCTTGGGCATCAGTTCCCAGTATCAACTTCCGCTATTATTGTGCTCCAGATATTTAGACGCAACATTACCCAGGCTGTTGGATAATAACCAAGCAAGTGGGTCTGATATATAACACAACTATTTAATGAGATGGAGAGCTGTGTGGGGGTGTGTGTGTATGTGTGTGTGGGTGGGGGGGTTGGGGGGGGGCAGTGTATGTGTGTGTGTACTGGAGCGGGGATGTAGGTGAAAGAATGTATATGTTTGTGTGTGTGTGTGTAGTATGTGTGCGAGTAGTATGACCGTTATATGCTTTAGCCCGTGACCACGTGGATGAGTCTGGATGCCTTCACTAATAGACATTCGCTAATATTACAACAATATTTGACTGACAATTGTTTGTCGAAAATTGTGTTTAGATTATTCATGGGAGAGTTTCTATGGTCGTATAAACACTATGGCCCCTAACCCTTTTGGTATACTATAAGAGCCAGGGGTAAAAGGTGAGTACCACATGCTGGAAGCCCCAAGTCTGCTGTAAACTGGACAAATGTTATTGAAATTCCTTTCCATGGCCTCTCATCCCCTCTCTGCAATAGCTGATAGCACAGACACAGTAAGACAGTGTCGCATGATGTCTATTTTGAATGTAAACAAATGATTAACATGATTGTACAGATCAGATCGATTACAGCAACACTTACAATCACAGCCATTCCAATAATAACTTTAAGCATACACAAGGTGTTACCAAATTAACTGTTTTTCACAGAAACAGAAATACTGTTAGAGATTGCAGGAACTTAAAATGTTTTTCATTAAATACACTTTGAGTAACTAAGTAATATATAAGTGTTAAACAATATAAACCGGTTATATCATTAATCACAAATGACAACTTCTTTATTTCATTGTTGTCTAACATTTGGCGATTTCTTCAAGATGTGGTAGACGTCTCATAGTCAATAGGTTAATTTTATATTACTTACAGTAACTCAGTCAGTATTACTGCTATTGGTACCAGGACACTCACGGAATTACCTGACTTCCTCTTCTTATTCAATATCCTCCCTTGTGACGTATTTTGTTTTCTGTGACTCTATCTCATATTTTCTGTTATTAAATTGACCCCTATTATGCAACACACCCATTAAAGTCAAATCACGTGTGTGTGGAGTGAGGAGAAGAGGGAGGGGAGTGAAAGGTACAGCATGGTGGACAGAAGAGGTAAAAATACCTGTGGAAGAAAAGAAGAAAGCATATAGAGAGTGGTTGGGTAGTAGAGGGAATGAAGATTTCGAGAGACAGAAACGAGCGAGGTACGTGGAGAGTAAGAGGGTGGTGAAGAGAGTAGTGAAGGAAAGTAAGAGAAGAGTAGATGAGGAATTTGGAAGGAATCTGAGTGTAAAATGGAGGGAGAGTAAGAAACTGTTCTGGAAAGAAGTCAAGAAAGTTAGGGAAGGTAGCAAGGGAAACAGTAAGGGTGTGAAAGATAAGAATGGGAGAATGCTAGCCGAGAAGCAAGAGAGAGTCGAAAGATGGAGGGAGTACTTCAATGAGTTGCTAAATGTAAGGAATGAAGAGCCAGCAAACATAGTTGGATATGGTATAGGAGGGAGAAGAAGAGAGGTAGTGGAGGAGGAGGTGGGGATCAGGAGGTCAGAAGTGTGGGAAGCCATGAAAAGAGTGAAGTTGGGGAAAGCACCAGGAACAGATGGAGTGTGTGGGGAAATGTTGAGGTATGGTGGTGAGATAGTGATCGAATGGGTATGGAAAATGTGCAAACTAGCATGGGAGAAGGGGATTGCACCCGATGACTGGAAGACTGGCATAATAGTCCCCCTATATAAGGGCAAAGGGGAAAGAGGAGTGTGTGGTAACCACCGAGGAATATGTCTTCTAAGCGTAGTAGGGAAGGTATACAGTAGGGTAGTGATTGAGAGAGTGAGAGTGAGAACGGAGAAATGGATAGGCGACGAGCAGGGAGGTTTTAGGAAGGGAAGAGGATGTGTAGATCAGATTTTTACCCTGAATTGTGTTGTGGAGAAATATCTGGAGAAGAAACAAAAGGTGTATGTTGCCTTTATGGACTTGGAGAAGGCCTATGACAGAGTGGATAGAGAAGGTTTGTGGAAAGTACTTAGAATATACGGAGTAGAGGGCAAGTTGCTGAAAGCAGTGAAGAGCATGTATGAGGGTGCAAAGGCGGCAGTACGTGTGGAGAGTGAGCAGAGCGAGTTCTTTGACCTGAATGTTGGTTTGAAACAGGGGTGTGTGATGTCCCCGTGGTTGTTTACTGTATATATGGATGGAGTTATGAAAGAATACTATCAAGAGCAGTGGATGTTGGTGTATCGCTGAAAAGGGAGGGAATTGAGTGGAAGCTACCTATACTGCTGTTTGCGGATGATACAGTTCTGATGAGTGATAATGAATGGGAGTTGCAGGGTCTGGTAAATGAGTTTGGAACAGTGTGCGAAAAACGGAATTTGAAGGTAAAACGGGGAAGAGCAAGGTTATGGTCTTCGAAAGGGGTGAAGTCACAGAGTGTGAGGTGAAGCTGAACGGTCAGGCTATGGAGATAGTCAACTCTTTTAAGTATCTGGGCAGTGTGTTGTAAAGATGGGACTATGGATGAAGAAGTGCGGGAGAGGGTACAACAGGGGAAGAGGGTTGTAGGAACGCTAAAAGCAGTAACAAGAAATAGGGTGGTCAGTATGGAAGTGAAGAAGTCCTTGCATGACAGTGTGGTAATCCCGACACTGACTTACGGAAGCGAAGCATGGACGTTGGTTGAGAGACTCAGACCAAGAGTGAGAGCAGTGGAAATGAATTACTTAAGAAGTGCGTGCGGAGTTACATGGAGGGATAGACAGACTAATGAGAAGAAGAAGAAGGAGGTAGATGTGCTGGAAAGTGTGAAAAGGAACAACTTGGGATGGTTCAGCCATATGGAATGTATGGAAAGCGAGAGAATGACTAAGAGGGTGTACGAGAGCGAGGTGGAGGGACAGAGAGGGAGAGGTAGACCGAAGGAGATGTGGAAGGATGGAGTGAGGAAGGATATGAACGAAGGCTGGTTGGGGGAGGGGCGCCGACTGACTGGGGACATAGGTGCATGGGGGCGGTTCGTTCGTGGCCACCCCTTCGGGGATCACGGCATCAGGCAATAGATAGATAGATAGACGTTCTTGCTCATAGTATTTTCAGTCGCGATTATTGGGGACACTTGTGCGTTGATTTGTTGGATATAGAAAGTTGAGAAATTGTTGGTGGTGGTTTGGCTCACAAAACATTATTTGATAAGAACTGCTTATCTATGAAGGACACCTTCGGATTGTTACGCTGGCCAGCTTGCCAGAATGTACTCGTGACTCGCTAGCACTCGCCACGGCAGTAAAATGGGCTATAATAATCGTAGAACGATGTTCTTTCTTTCTTGGTATTCATGTTGTCACAGACAGATCAGTGTTTGCCTTTATTCTTGTCTGTGACACTTAGAAGTATTTTATATCCATAGTAGTGATTATAACATGCAGCGCATGAGAGAGAGAGAGAGAGTCGGAGGGGAGAGCGAAGAGGCAGTGTGTGTGCGTATGTACGTGTGCATTCCTCGCTCGGTGAGCCCGCGCGCTCGCTATTGGACGGCGGGCCTGGCTTGGCATATGACGTCTACTTGTCATGTGACGTAGCGGCCTGTGATTGGTCACAGAGCAATCTGGTGGCCAGACTCAGTACTTCCCTTCTTCTCTCTCGTCAGAACATGGTATCGCGCGCTCGGTCCTACAAGTCCCTCGCATTCTGTCTCACATCTAACCCCCTTTACTGCTGTGCCTCTCTCTGAACTCCTTCTTTCCAATACTTCTTATCTTTATTCAATTACCCATCCCTTCTGGTTCTCGCATACGACTTCCATAGTCGGCCAGTCGTATTACCAGCGCCTGTTCTCACATAGGCTATGTACCTTTTGCACTAGCTTTAGAGTTATTAGAATCATAGTCACAGGATTCATATTGTTGGGTGCTTCTAATTATTTGGTTGTTCTTTATTACTATTTAATGCTAGACAGTGGAGGGTATCTTTGGTCGTTGTCTGTGTTATGTATATGGCAAGTCAGAGCCTGTACGACTTCGACGGAGCTAGGTAGCCTGTAGTACACCCTTGTGCATATTTTCCTTTGCGAGCTTAGCAGTATACAAGCGAAGGGCTTTTGCCTACTCTTGCTTGTATACTTGCTAACTCATTTTGTTGACCTTTGAGGAGCGCCAGGGTAAGACCAGATACTTGAGATCTGGACTTACCAAGAGAGCCTCCTAGTCACTTAACGTAAGATAAGGGAAATCTGTTCAGGGGAGACAGTAGGCTGCGAGCATGCTTGAGCTCTGCCTAGGCTCCCTGTACCTTTATGCTGCTGCTAGACTTTATTAGTAAGAAAGACAGCATTTTGTTTATTAACTTTAACCGCGTATGCTTTAGCAATTATTCACGTATTGTTTTAGCCTAGGTTGATGCATAGTGCACAACCCAGTATGGCTGTTACTTTGGCTAAGGAAGTACTGTTTTTGAGTTGCTGTTGTTAGTGCTGTCACAGAGTTGTTGCACTCTCTTGTTTCCATATATATGTATCCTACTTTTTGGTGTATTTAAGATACACGCTTTGGTGTCCTGCCCCCTGCATTATTCCCTGTTCGATATTCGACGATCACTTTAGAGCATCAGACGGTTTTCCAGAAGATTCCATATCTGTTTGCTGTAGTACTAGACTTCAAGTGTTTTCACAGAGCATGGACGAGTTTTAGTGTTGAGTTCCAACTCACACTAAGGATACACGTCAGCATATAATCTTTTATTAATTCTTGTCATAGTTTATTTAAGCATTGGTTATTACTTTGAAAGCTTTTTATTAACGTAATTACTCCTGTTGTCGTAGGCTTTGCCGTCACCGGAAAGCCTTTGTAGAAGTACACTTAACCCAGTTTAATTGATACCGCCTTTTCCAGTTGATTGAATTCTGGAGGGTTTTAAGTGTTTTGTTCACCGGCTTACTAGTTCGAGGCTTTGGAATTAGCGTGCCGTTGTTGCAGATCTAGCCTATCTTGTAGTCCCACATTAAGTGCCCTTGTTTCTTTTTGTTGTGTCGGTCGTAACAAATGGCGACCTTAGTCCAGGATATAGTGAACGGAGTTTTGCAGGATTTGTTTGGGAGAAATCTTATTCGCCATTTTTGGGTTCGATTTTATGTCTCGCAGTGTTGGCAGTGGCCATTGTTTTTGAGGATAATATGGAACTTGTTGTAGTTTAGTGGTGACCTAGTAATTGCACGTAAAAACATCGTCCGAATATTTTTTGTGAATAAAGCTAACGTGAGAGTTTGGCTACTTTTGTCTTGACTTGGGATTTTTTTTTTTTTTACTTCCAAATCCATCATGTCGTCACTGGACGGGTTTGAGCATAGTCGGGCACAGTGCGAGAGACAGGCGAGAAGGTGGAGAAGGTGGATTTGTTTGACGGCGTTCGGGTGGTGAACGGTGTAGAATGCTCGCCAGGTTTGTGGAGGAGCCTGTTTCGGCGGACCGGGTGTCGGGCTGGACCGGTACGGTTGACTGCAGTGTATAGCCCCGGTCTTAGGGTTTTCTTGCAGCTAGCGGTTGGTCAAGAAGTGAGCCTTGTTTACCTGTGTGGCTGGTTTGGGTGCATGAGGCGTCGGGTGGAGTGGGAGCTTGGGCACCTTCGTCCCAGCCCCCATTCCACTCAACTCCTATCATGGCGCCCCCTCGGGTTCCGGAGCTGAGTACGTTCCCGCAGGCAAAAAAATTCAAAATAAAGCTATTAGAATTAATCAATAAACCCTGCAATCACACAGTAGACCTTCCTACATTATCCATCTACAGAAATTTTTCAGCAAGTCCCTTGCATAATTCTACAGATATTTTCACAGCATTGTTCCGAGGAACTTGCTTCAGATTGTGCCGCCGCCTCCACATCTTTTCCGTAAGACCTAGGGCAGCTGAGAGCGCCCTGAATTTACAACTTCTCCTCCACAATGCAGAACTTCTGCTTATCAGAATTCATTTATCCCCATGCTACTACTCTTTGGATTCACTTTTCCCTCGAAGCTTTCCACAACATTACAATCTACAAATGTTTAATCCCAGTTGTACAAACACTTTTATGAATGGAGGATGCCTTTAGGCACATGGACCTTTTTGTTTTATCTGTTTATTTTCCTTCCTCCTTCATTGGTCTCTTAAAAAAAAAAAAAAAAAAAAAAAGGCCGATGTTTCCCCGCCCCCCCTTGGGGGGCGGTTTTGTTTTGGGTATGCCTCTAGGTGACTCATGATGGTCCCCGGTAGTAGCACCCCCTCCCTCAGGTTTTGTCTCCCGGGATTTGTTGCAGCTCGAGCTCCGCCAAACTTAAGCACAGGAGTGACAGTCTGAGCTCGAGCAGCGAAAGCATGAGGCTGACTCAGGCAGCAGCAGCAGATGCATGAAGTCTGAGCTCAAGCAGCGAGGCTGATCTCAAGTATGAGTGTGCAAGGTATTTGTTCGATGTGTGACCTAGAGAAAACTCGTGTATAGGTGACGGGGAACTTTTCGTCAGGGGGTGTCGCCCCCATGACCATTCCCTGTCGATCTACTACATTTGTTCCAGTGTTGATGAGTCAGAAGGTTACAGAATTTCTTTCTCCGTTTTTGATGAAAAACGTGCCGGGAGCACCAATTCCCGAGAGAATGGGCATCCCTTGTTTCTTTCTTCACGCTTGACGGGGAAAGCACTCAACGCCGTAAGATGCCTTTGCCCCTAGATTCCTGTGTGAATTATGAGGCGTTGAAAGAGGCTGTCCTGAGGCGTATGAGTTGCCGCCAGAGACCTATAGGCTGAAGTTTAGGGCTGTTCCTATGGCAAAGGATAGTACTTCCCAGAACACGCTAGAGACATTTAGTGTTGTTAGAACAATTCTTAAATGCACTGGTGGGGACTTGACTCTTAACCTGAAAGAAAAGCATCCTAAAACTCTGCAGGAGGGTGCTGAGTTGGCTTGACCTCATGTTGTCGTTAATTCGTGGGTGCGGGTCCCGTCCCAGAGAGCTGAGGCAAGTAAACAGGGGCGTACCACCCCGACCCCCCCGAACTAATGATACCACAAATTATCCTACTAAGAGCACTGTTGCCAATTTTAAACCCAAGTCGAAATCCTTCCTCGTTACAGAAAGGCCAGGGCCCTTCCCCACCCCAGGGGAAGTCAATGAGTGATGTGGAGTTTTTTAAGTGCCATAAGAAATGGCCCATATTGCCCAAGATTGCACGCTCTTGTCCGAGCACACAGTCCTACAGCGGTGGTGTCTCATAGTGATCAACATCGGGGTGTCGTTGAGTTCTTCCGCGTTTGCCCGGGGTAAATCGTCGGTTGCGAAGTCACAGTCGTTGGAGAAGCATAAGGAGGGCTCGCTACCCTTCCGCGAAGCTTTTTTGGGTAATAGGGGACATGGCAACTGAGAGGTGGGCTGGTGTGGAACATAGGCTTTGAGTTGTTGCGTGATACGGGTTTGCCTCCCATACTTTCCTTAAGAACTTCACTGGTAAGCCTATTAACGCAGCTCGGGTTTGTAGTGGTTCAAGGCATCAATGTCTGTGCGGTCTTACCTGCTGGTGATAGTGGAGCTTGTGGTGGATGGTGTGACACGGGAGTTGGAATGGTGGGGATTGTAGAGAAATTGCCAGTTGAGGGGGTCGACCTCCTTCTCGGTAACGACTTTGCGGTTCCTACTTCCGAGGTTCCACCCTTATTCGTTGCCGAGAGGGCGGCCGACACGAGTATGGAGGGTCAAGAGTGGCTCGAGAGGTGCCAGATGCAGCAGATGGCGTGGTGCTGGTCACAGGATCTCAGTCCGATCATTGTCACAGCCTAGTACCCATTTTCTACCATCGTAGGAAGGGTCAGAAGGAGAAAGTCAAGGCTGGTGGTCGGGTTAAGAGTTTGGACCCAGCGACCCGCCTTGTGTGGAATCTGTACTTGCACCAAGTTTGAGGTCCGGAGTGGGCCCCAGAACCTGTCCCCCCTAGTGACATGGTAGGGGCGTGATCGCATTCCGCGACAGAAACGTTCCGCAGGTTAAACAGACTAGGCTTGAGCAACCCAGTATCGGGGGTGGCCACAAGTTGCTCCAGGAGCACTTGGACAGGCTGGCACCCTCTGATATACGACGGAGTGCAACTAGAAGATCCTAGTCTTTGAGAGGTGTTGGAACGGTGCTATTGAACTAGATGAGGACAGGGATACCAAGCCGGGAGACTTCTTTCGTGTTTGATGTGCATTCTGTATCGGCGTTTTGTTGATTCCCAAACGCAATTGGCATGGTTGGGTCGGAGTGGTCGACCAGTTGGCAGTACCTGAAAAGTGCTGTGATAGCCTGTTGGGATTGGCACACGATGTTCCGCTAGCAGGGCACTTGGGGATGACAAAAACGTTGGCTCTCGTTGGCAAGGTTGTTTTTCTTGGTGGCCGGGCATTAAGTCGCAAGTCTCAACCTGGGTGGCGATGTTTAGCACCTGCCAGACGGTGGGTAAGCAGAACCCGATTCATACCTAAGGCCCACCGTTGCACCCAGTGCCTGCTATCGGTCCTCCATTCAGCAAGGTTGTTATCGACATGGTAGGCCCTCTGCCTCCCACTAGTGCAGGTAACCGATTTTTGCTAACCATCATGGACGCTTCCACTCGCTACCCTGATGAATACCCAATGATAAATGGCAAGTCGAAACTGTTGTGCGAAACCTGCTTGTTGTATTGCTCGAGAATACCGGGTACCCGCATGAAATTCAGTCAGGACCAAGTGTCAAATGTCACGTCCCATCTCTTTAAACAGACTATGCAGCAACATGGGATCAATACGGTTGTCATTTCAGCGTTATCACCCAGAGAGTCAAGGGTGGGTTGGAAAGATGGCATTCCACCTTGAAAAGCATGTTGCGGTGCTACTGTTTTAAGAGAATGGCAAGGATTGGGACCTGGGTGCTACCGTACGTTTGGTTTTGCGTCACGAGATTACCTGGTGAGAGCCTTGGGTTTAGCCCCAACGAGTGGGTTTTCGTGCATCATGTTTAGAGTTTCCCCTAAAGCATGGTGAGCGAGATCTTGGAAGGGACTGTGCCGCCATGGTGCTCGACTCAAGTATGTCCTCGAGAGCAGAGACAGGAATGCTGAAAAGCCTGGAGTTGGCAGGGAGAAATTTGGTGGGTACTCAGGCCTTTATGAAGGATCTGATATGACTTAAAAGCAAAGCTCCGGGAGTTTGTGTTAGGACAGGAGGTTTTGGTCTTGTTGCCCTTAGTAGGCCATCCCCTGTCTGCCAAGTATGCCGGTCCTTAACATTCGTGAATACGTTATCCGACCTAGATTACCTTGTGGCTACTCCTGATAGTCGGAAGAAGAATCAGCTCTGTCATGTGACCTGTTGAAAGAGTTTGTGAGGCGCCCACCTTCAACCTACTGTCCCCATGCTGGTCTGCAGCGACCAAGGGGGTTTGGGGAGAGGATAGGGGGTAAAAACAGTGTAGGCACAGGTGGAGGAAAGTTTGGGATTGTTCATGCCTCGGCGGATCAGTCGGCGGGGAACACCGAGTCAGGTGGCTGTGGAAGCGCTTGAGCACCTGCCTGAGCAACAGCGTGCAGCGATCCAGCACCTGTTCTGTTTATACCCCTCTGTTTTTTGCCTAGCACGGCCCGGCCTCACAACTCATGCGGTGGCACGATGTCAACGTTGGAGACCACCCCCCTCTTTAAATCCGTGCCCTATCGTTTACCTCCCAGTACACTTCCGGCTCTTCCGAGCATAATTATCTACATCTTGGAGAGGGTGCTGATAGAGAAAGGTGCGGTTAGGTGGACATCTCCCGTCACTCTGCAGCCTAAACCAGACGGCAAGGATCAGGTTTTTGCATTGACTTCAGGCTGTTGAACCGCTTAACCCCCACCAATGCCTACCCTCTTCCCCGCGTAGATGACAGTGTTGACAAGAATCGGGTGTTCACGTTACCGTGACCCAGGTTGATCTTGTCAAAGGCTACTGGCAGGTGCCGTTGTCGGAGCGGGCGAAGCCGTGTTCGGGTTTGTGGTGGAAGGGAACACTTAACCGGTGCAACGTAATGCCGTATGGGTTTGAATAATGCCACCTGCAACCTTCCAATGCCTGATAAAGTGAGTTAGTGGCGAAGATCCCTAACCTGCACCGTTTATCTAGATTGATGTAATCATCTACGATGATGACTTTGAAAGCCATTGCGAGTCCATCCGGGCATTGTTCAGGAGGCTGATTGAGGCGCATTTGGTGGTCGATCTGGGCCAAATGCGATTTTGTTTCGTGCAACTGTGCAGTATTTAGGGTTTGTGGTAGGGTTAGGCCAGGTGCCCCCCCAAACAAAGAAACAGGCTATTAACCAGTTCCCCAGGCCGCCCACCAACCGACAAATCATGAGGTTTTCTTGGGCATGATAGGGTATTATCGGAGATTTTATCCGCGGATACTCCGTCGTTCTGGCTCCTCGGACCTGACCTACTTGCAAAGACGAAAAAGTTTTTGTGTGGCCACCTAAGTGTGAGAAAGCATTCTCCCTGGTGAAGCATTTCCCCTTTGTGCACTCACCCCATACTCAGGGCCCCAGATTTCTTGAGACCTTTTCAGCTAGCGACAGATGCTATCGGTGTAGGGGCTGGTGCCGTCGTGGGGGTTTTTTGCAAACAGACACAGAAGGTGTGGAACACCCAGTAAGTTGCTTCTCTAAGAAGTTCAACTCAGCACAAAAGACCTATTCAGTGGTAGAGAATGAGCTTCTTGCCATTGTGCTGGCACTCAGTCACTTTGAGGTGCATGTTCCCACTTTTCCCCAGTCGTGGTGATCTACACTGACCACCACCCTTTGAAGTTCTTAAATCAGTTCCACAACCGGAATATGATGCTAACCAGATGGTCCTTAATGTTGCAGGAGTACAACCTAGACATTCGCCATATTGACGGTTGCGACAACGTGAGTAGCGGACTGGTTTTTCTAGGGTGGAGGACCCCAGGGTAGATCACCACAGGTGTGCTTGGTTTGAGTGGAGAAAAATTAGGATTGCGCCTGTAGTGCAAAGCCGCCAAAAAAGCACTATTAAAAAAAGACAACAACCTCACATAAAAACTCTTTCTTTTGATAGTAATATAAGTGCAGTATGTTACAGCAATATCTAATCCATTCTGAGTTTTTGTTCTTATTGGGCTAAGCTTGGTGAAGCTTGCTCGTTGTAAGCGTACCATTGTTAAGTGATACTATTATTATGTGGAAGTGTTGTGTAGATTTTTTTTATATAATGACGTGTTTTTACTTTTGTGATTGTGCCTTGGTTTTTCACAACTTGGGGAGTAGCCTGGGTGATGCGGGGTTTGTGGGCATTCTTTATTGGTCATATGTGGCTTTTACCTGAGGTTAAACCGTCCCACATCTTGGGCGTGGTGCTACGCTGGCCAGCTTGCGAGAATGTACTTGTGACCCGCTAGCACGTCGCCACGGCAAGTGAAATGGGCTATAATAATCGTAGAACGATATTCTGTCTTTCTTAGTAGTCATGTTGTCACAGACAGATCATGGTTTGCCTTTATTCTTGTCTGTGACACTTAGAAGTATTTTATATCCATTGTAGTGATTAGAACATGCAGCACGTGAGAGAAGAGAGAGAGAGTCGGAGGGAGAGCCAAGAGGCAGTGTGTGTGCGTATTTTACGGGTGCATTCCTCGCTCGGTGGGCCCGCCCGCTCCGCTATTGGACGGCGGGCCCTGGCATGGCATCGCACGTCTGCTTGTCATGTGATCTTAGCGGCCTGTGATTGGTCGTCAGAGCCATCTGGTGGCCAGACTCCGTTACTTCTCGCTTCTCTCTCGGTCAGAAACATGGTATCGCGCGCTCGGCCCTACAAGTCCCTCGCATTCTGGTCCCACATCTTACTGCGTTGCTCTGCTCCCTTTACTGCTGTGGCCTATCTCTGAACTCCTTCTTTTCCAATACTTCTTAATCTTTATTCACTTACCCCTCCCTTCTGGTTCTCGCATACGACTTCCATAGTTGGCCAGTCGTATTACCAGCGCCTGTTTCGCAAAGAGATTGTTTTGCACTAGGCTTTAGAGTTTATGAGAATCATAGTCCACATGGATTCATATTGTTGGGTGCTTCTAATTATTTGGTTGTTTCTTTATTACTATTTATTGCTAGACAGTGGAGGGTAGCTTTGGTCGTTGTCTGTGTTATGTAGATGGCAAGTCAGAGCCCTGTCACGACTTCGACGGAGCTAGGTAGCCTGTAGTACCCCCTTGTGCATTTTTTCCTTTGCGAGCTTAGCAGTATACCAGCCAAAGGGCTTTTGCCTACTCTCCGCTTGTATACTTGCTAACTCATTTTGTTGACCTTTGAGTAGCGCCAGGGTAAGAGACCAGATACTTGAGATCTGGACTTACCAAGAGAGCCTCCTAGTCACTTAACGTAAGCTATAAGGGAAATCTGTTCAGGGGAGACAGTTAAAAAAGGCCCCCCAGGCATGCGAGCATGCTTTAGCTCTGCCTAGGCGCCCTGTACCTCTTGCTGCTGCTAGACTTTATTAGTAAGAAAGACAGCATTTTGTTTATTAACTTTAGCCGTGTATGCTTTAGCAATTATTCCAGTCTTGTTTTAGCCTAGGTTGAGGCATAGTGCACAACCCAGTATGGCTGTTACTTTGGCTAGAGGAAGTACTGTTTTTGAGTTGCTGTTGTTAGTGCTGTCACAGAGCTGTTGCACTCCCTTGTTTCCAATATATATGTATCCTACTTTTTGGTGTATTTAAGATACACGCTTTGTTGTCCTGCCCCTGCATTATTCCTGTTCTATATTCGAACTCGCATCTTATAGCATCAGACTTTGTCAGAAGATGTCATATCTGTTTGCTGTAGGACTAGCATTCAAGTGTTTTTTCATAGAGCATTAAAGAGTTTTAGTGTTGAGTTCAGACCTATACTAACGATAACGTAAGCTTATAATCTTATATTATATCTTGTCTTAGTTGATTTAAGCATTGTTTTATTACTTGAGAGCTTTTTTTTTTAACGTAATTACTCTTGTTGGAAGTAGGCTTTGGCCGGCACCGGAAAGCCTTTGTAGAAGTACACTTACACCCTGTTAATTGTATACCCCGTTACCATTAGATTAACTCCGGCGGTTTAAGTGTTTTGTTCCCCGGCTTAATAGTTCGAGGGTTTGGAATTAGCGTCCCGTTGTTGCAGATCTAGCCTATCTTGGTAGTCCAATCTTAAGTGCCCTGTTTTATTTCGTTGTGCCGCTCGTAACAGGATGAATGGGTTAAGTTTTGCCTTTGACTTCGTTTCGCCTTCACTTAATCCTGTATGTAAAAAACTGGCTACTCTGACACAATTATCTAATTTATTTTTTGTTTTTATGTGACGTAGGCGCAAAGCCGACTGCCTGTAGCGAGTGCCTCCCCCTAGTTGAAAGAGCGATAGGTCCAAAATCAAGGGACTTTTTCGGCCAAAATCTGTTGAAAGATTTAGCCTCAATTGGAATATTTTTGTATATATAATATAGAAGCCATACTCTCCTCACGAGGGAAGCGGAGCCGCAATATGAAGAGTCACACCAACGTTGTGATGAAATTTTTAATTGGAACGCGTTTCTCTTAAACAAAAGCCCAATCAGCCTAAAAGCCAAGACAAGCCTACCTGAAGACAGCTGAAAAAACAATTTATGGTGATTGCAGATTGTTTGTTCCTGAGTGTACATGTTGAAGCGAGTAATGCATGATTTTTAGAGTTATGAAAACCAGTAACTTTAATAATAAATTCATAATGTATGGAGAGCTAACAGGAAACAAAAAAATGCAGTAAATTATCCTAATCTACTTTGGTTGGTATGACATTTTTGAAGACCTTGCAAGACTAATCAGTTAAAACTTAAAAGCACAGCAAGGTGTAGAGAATTAATGTGACCCCAGGCCTAGGCCGGAGTTTCTGGCGAAGGATACTTCGTCAAGGAGGCGTGTTGCGTCGTTGGGCGACGAGTGAAGAATAGTGAAATAATTGTTGTTAATGAGTGGTTTGATGACTCACAATGGTCTCGCAACAGCTGAGAAAGGAGGTTTGGACCGGGAAAGCAGGATATGTCGTACCAACTGGATTTCCTTGTCCAAACCTCCTTTCTCAGCTGTTCTTTGCTTTTAGGCTGATGATAGCTTTGTTTAAGCCAAACACATTCCAATTAAATATGTTCATCATCACGCTGGTTTTTACTTCTTATCTATATAACAGTATATATATAATATTATATATAATATATATATAATATCTATATAATAGATATATAGCTATAACAAATGGTGCCAAATCGAGGCTAAATTCTTTCACACTAGTGCCCTGTAAGAAACAATCCGGCTGCCATATTTTTCCAGGATAAAGGTATTAATTATCTACATTATCAAGGACCGAGGCCTGAATGAGGCCGTGCTGGGGGCGGAGCCAATCTTCTCGATTGGCCCACACTCCAACCCTAATACCAATGGGTGGCTGCAAACCTCAACTACATAGCCAATCAGAGGAACTGTAAACTGAGGTCAGGGACTAGTGCGGTGTCCTGTAACCAGTTTAGACGCAAGAGATAATAAACTTCTTCACGGATCAACCTCCCAAACACTCACCTCAAATAACAAAACATAGAAGCTATGGCGTATGTACAATCACCAGCACCTCAACCAGAAGACATGAATTTTATGCCTATAATTTGAGCTTAAGGAGATTGACTTGAATATCCTAATCTCTAAGGAAAACTAAGTATTATCACGAACAACTGCTAATCAAATCTACAAAAAGATGAAGAACCCAAGTAAATGGACCTAAGCTAATTCTCACTATGATTAATCGCTTGCTTATAGTCCTTATCAATGGCACTACCCAAATGTATTAACGATCAACAGAATGTTTTCCAGACTCACAGTACCCCAGTCTAGAGCATGATTCCATCCAATTCACTCACCACCACCAAGAAAACTGCAGGGATCCATATTCAATAAGCTGCCTTATCTATCCGACACTAAATAGATTCAACACAATACCGTACAATGGCCAATCAACTAAAATCCTTCATAATCTAGACACTGAATTAATATCGATATAATTTTACCTTAACTGCTCACGTCGTCAAAGAGGGGCGGAAATACAAATATAATACTACAGAGTATACCTACAAAAAACAACAAGGGAATACAAATTATATGGATGTGCAGATCGCCGTCAATAACATCATTCTGACTCATAAACTGGATGACGATTATATCACAGACTTTCTCAATGTGACATTTAGATTATCAAACCCTTAATGGCCCACTCCATATCGCAACTAAATACCTTCCCCCAGAACACCCTGTATAACATAATAATACATACCTTCCTAAGCTACTCATACAAATATACCCCACCAATATTATAGGAGATCTAAATGCCAAACTATATTACTAGGTGACACACAACAACAATGCAGGTAACAGCTTAAGTAACTTCATTAAGACAAGGCAATGCCCTTCATGCCGCCCCATTCATCCCCAAACTAATACACACATTATATTACCTCACCAGACCTATTATAACCAGCAATAGAGTTGCAACGAAGATCTAACAAACTACACCAGAGGACCTTTAACATCTTATGAATCACATACCACAATTTCCATACCAACCCCAATCAAATTTGTAAGGCACAAAGCTGACTGGAAGAAATTCTGCGAATATTGCAAAGATAACTTACGTAATATCAACAAAACCACTGACGACGATATACACTTCGCCCGTAGATAAATGATATGAGGTAATAACATCGCCTATAAATGTAACAGTCCCAAAATTAAATACACTCAACAATAGGAGCAAGGCCTCGAAACCATGCAATAACACTCGTACAGAAGGCTAAGACAATATTCTATCAACACTCATTGAAGAATGTATCACCTAAAATACTCTATCTTGGAATATAAACAGTATTTACACGACCAATAACCGATGGATGGCCAAAACTTTCTGGAAAAAATGCAACAATTTTAAGACAATGTCACAAATATAATACTTGGTACCATATTTGATTAACCTTTAAAACGGCGAACCGATGGTATTTGAAAGTGTCCCGCCAGGCAACGATATTTTTGATAAATTCCCGACGAAAATCGGCATTAATCCGATCCAAATATCCCGTTATTACTTAGTCATATGCGTTTATTTTACGTTTATTATGAATATATTAACATGTAGAGCAATAAAAGAAGTGGGAATAGTATTTAGAAGGTGAAAAAGACGATTTATTTTGCGATCGACACTGATGTCTTGCTAGTGAAGCCGCTCTCTTACCACAATCTCTATAGACCTCCTCTTCCCCCTTGAAACCCGGTGGGGGATATCGCGCGTAAAATAAACCAATAGAACAAGGAACTAAGAGGAAAAATAGGTGATAATGGAAGGGGGGGGTGGTTTTGGGACACATGTTGAGGTATGATAGGAGGTATGGAGGGAAATTATCTCACTTAATCACATTGCTTTGTTTTGAGTGCCACTGGTTCTTTTAAAATTTTTTTTAGGCCTTCGATCTTAAGAGTCACTCCGCTTTCGCGCCAGTACAACCTCTTAAGAGTTTTTCTGCGCCGTTCCCAAGTTAATAACAATGGGGAGAAAAGTAGAAAGTTAATGATACTGATAAAAAAAAAAGTATAGCCTCTTTAACACCTAACTGTCGTGCCCGTCATATGACGGGCGAGAGATAAATGGACAATCCCCGCGGTACCCGTCATATGACAGGCGGCATTCTGATCACATTAGGGGCTCTGAGAGAGAGTATGTGCGTTGGGAGGATGATAGGCTGCTCTGACCGGTCGAAAAAAACAACCCCACAGTGCCGGGGGGGGGGTGCGACTGAATCTGCCACTGCAACAGCCACACACTCAGCTTCGCGAGACCAGGAAAAAACTGGGAAATTCCCTTATTTTTTATGGTTTTTCACCTCCGGTTGCTCGGTCGCTATAGTATAACCCTGTGGTTCGGACAAGGATGATTCAGGTTTCATTGGAAAGCTCAATTACCCCCGCCTCACGGATACATAATTGTATCACGCTCTGGCTCTTCTTTATGCATAACAAGCATCAGAATGAAGCTGCGTTTAGGGTAAATATGCCGCCTGGTTTGGCAGGTAGTTGATGTTACAAATGGCCCCGTTTGGGGTGGGGGGGGGGGGGGGGGGGGGGGGGGGGGGGGGTGTGGGGGGGGGGTTAAAACCACAATGGGCACATTTAAAAGAAAATATTAAGACAAAAATGGTGAATTCGCTGAGAAAAATGATGATGAAGTAAGCACAGGGGCCAAATCTTTCAACACAATATTCAGACGAATACATATGACCTCACCTCTCTCCAACAACAAAACACCTTTTAACAAGATAAATGACGACATACAAACTTGAGATAAATTAAACAACCAAACAAATCATTATGATATCAAATAATGTTTCCTGGCCACAGCAAAGACCAATACCAAGGTACTTGCAGAATGTCCTCAAGGGACATCGGTGTACTAAACTGTAACACTTGCCTTGCTTCAGAAGCACAATGGGCCCCCATCTATGCCTCATACTACACATGTTAGCTACCTCAAATAGGCGTAATTGTGTACAAAAAAAAAAAAAAAAAAAAAAAACGAGAGAGAGAGAAACGTTTTATATTCAGGGAAATATCTCCATATCCCTGTGATAAAGGATTTTATTCCTTTTCTAATTAAGCCTTGATTGGACCCAAGCTACAATAATGAGCAGCTGACGGTTTCTAACTTAATTTGATTCTAGAATTCCACACAGACACATACATAGGGGAGGTGTGACAGAGTGGTCTTGGCCACTGGACTGGTAATCCAATGGACCCGGGTTCGAATCCCAATATGTCAATGGCATATATTATTGGGATGGAATTTGTGCTGTACCTCGTTTTCAGTGCATTACCACAGCACACCCGAAATTCCAACACACCATACTCTCATTGTTCCTGATTAAATAGCACTGTATGAATATTCCCATAGTCAAATAAGCTACCGGTGGGCAATGCCTAGTGAGTTAATTGCTCCAATAGGTTGGGCGTTCTGGAGGAGTGAGGGTCCGAGCCTAGGGCAGTGAGACTGTGAGGCGCGAGAGGCGAAGCAGCTTCAAGAGATAAAGTTGGGTTCCGAGCAGTGAATAGGTGTTTCGCACTGTCTCACTCCCAGGGTGGAACAAGACCTCACGGGCCTCACCTGTTCAGAGGTAGAGTGTAAAAGGCTATCAGCCTATGCCCGAGAGGGAGTAGTTGGAATATATAAAACAAAAAAAAACACATATCTACACATAATGGTATATACATTCACAAACACACCTCATTCTCCTCGTACACATAAAGCGACATAACACATACACACCACTCAAAGTGCCACAGAACACTCAAAGACGAATGCAATCACGGCTCACAAACACTAATAACACAGCAAGACACAGATAACACAAGCACATAACACAACCACCACACACTCAGAGCACATATCCAGGACATTGATATGTCGAAGAGAAACTACACACATACCGGTAATGGTATAAATCTTTAACTTTCCAGATGGCATTTTGATAACAAGAAAAATAATTACTTTGTGTGTTATTAGTCCTGGCCATTACACCCAGGGATTTTCTAATACTCTGATCTGGTTTTAATCTCTCTCCTCTCTCTCTCTCATTCCTCATCTCTCTCAGTGTCTGGGAATTTTACGTTACTTTCTAATCACCATTAGAATTATCTTTCATTATCTTTTTTAAACTTCCCAACATATTCACCTTTTTTTGTTTTTCCTTTCACTTAACGTCGTTTTAACGTTTCTTTAATGTCAACAGTTACAAGGTTTGTCTGAAGGATAAGATGGATTAGTCGGGCCCGTGAACATTTGTAATTTTCCTCGTGCATGCTCCACCGCCTTAAGAAATGTATTAATGTAAAACTTGGACGCAAGCCCGTTTCAGAATAAGAAAGTATGAATATCAAAATATACTAATGAGTCACTTTAGTAACGACAGTTGGATAAAATCGCATTCGGTTTAATTTCACTTTCCCCAACACCAAACACCTACCAATTAAATTAATGAAATCATCAAGCTTCTCGCCAGGATTCGTGAACCTAGGTTACCACATACAGATCGTAAACACTATAACCTGTGATCGCTACACCATCTATGCTATCTGGATTAGGAGCCTGACGCCGTGATCCCCGAAGGGGTGGCCCAGGCGAACGAACCGCCGACGAAAAAGAAAACCATGCACCTCTGTCAAACCCCCAATCAAGAGAAAGAGTCTAGGAACAGAAGAGAAACGCCGCCCCAGGCCTCCCCCCAAAACCAGCACCGCCTTCCGTGTCATGTACTTCCCTCCACTTCCACCTCTCATTCGGTCTACCTCTCCCTCTCTGTCCCTCCAACCTCGCTCTCCGTCACACCCTCTTAGTCATTCTCCCTCGCTTTCCCTACGTTTCCATATGGCCGATACCATCTCTAGTTGTCCTTTCACCACACTTTCTCAGCACATCTAAACCTCCACACCACAACCTCCTTCTTACTTGCTCATTAGTCCTGTCTATCCCTCCATGTAACTCCGCACGCACTCCTTAATTATTAATTATTTCCACTGCTCTCACTCTTTTCTGAGTCTCTCACCAACGTCCCTATGCTTCGCTTCCATAAATCAGTGTCGGGATTACCACACTGTCATTGCAAGGCCCTTCTTCACTTCCATACCGCCCACCCTATTTCTTGTTACTCACTGCTTTTAGCGTTCCTACAACCCTCTTCCCCTTTTGTACCCTCTCCCGCCCTTCTCATCATCCATAGTCCTCCATCTTTACTCAACACACTGCCCAGAGACTTAAAAGAGTGTGACGATTCTCTATAGCCTGACCCGTTGAGCTTCACCTCACACTCTGTGACTGTCACCCCTTTTGAAGACCAATAACCTTGCCTCTTCCCCGCATTTTAACCTTCAAATTCTGTTTTTATTTTTTTTTTTTTGTTTTTGTTTTTTTTTTTTTTTGGGGGGGGAGGGGTTTTTTTTTTATGTGTTTTTTTTTTTTTTTTTTTTTTTGTTTTTGTTCCGCACACTGTTCCAAACTTCATTTACCAGACCCTGCAAACTTCCCATTTCATTATCACCTCATCAGAACTGTAGTCATCCGCAAGACAGCAGTATAGGTTAGCTTTCCACTAGCAATTGCCTTTCCTTTTCCAGGCGATACATGGCCAACATTCCACTGCTTCTTGATAGTAATTTAGGTTTCATGACTCCATCCATATATAGTCAGTAAACAACCACGGGGAGGGACATCACACACCCCTGTTTCAAACCAACATTCAGGTCAAAGAAACTCGCTCTGCTCACGCTCCACACGATACTCTGCCCGCCTTTTGGCACCCTCATACATGCTCTTGCACCATCTGCGTTTCAGCAACTTCTGCCCTCTACTCCGTATAATTCCTAAGTACTTTCCACACAACCTTCTCTAATCCTCACGTCTGTTCCATAGGCCTTCTCTCCAAGTCCATAAAGGCAACATACGACTCTTGTTTTCTTCTCCCAGATACTTCTCCACAACACAATTCAGGGTAAAATCTGATTTACACATCCTCTTTCCCTTACCTAAAACCTCCCTGCTCGTCACCTATCCATTTCTCCGTTCTCACTCCTCACTCTCTCAATCACTACCCTACTGTAAACCTTCGGGCGGCCTACTACGCTTAGAAGACATATTCTCGAGTGGTTACACACACACTCCTCTTTCCCCTTTGCCCTTAAATGGGGGAACTGTTATGCCGGTCTTGCCATTCATATCGGGTTGCACTCCCCTTCTCCCATGCCTAGTTTGCACATTTTACATACCCATTTCTCTATCACTACTCACCACCCATACCTCAACATTTCCCCAAAACAAACCAGCCCCATACTGTTCCTGGTGCTTTCCCCAACTTTCACTCTTTGCATGGCTTTCCCACACTTCTGACATCCTGATCCCCACCTCCTCCTCCACTACTTCTCTCTTCTTCTCCCTCCCACTACCCATAATCCAGCTATGTTTTTGCTGCCTCTTAATTCCTTACATTTAGCAACTCCACTGAAGTACTTCCCATCCATCTTTCGACTCTCTCTATGCTTCTCGGCTAGCATTCTCCCATTCCTTATCTTTCACACCCTTACTGTTTCCCCTTGCTACCTTCCCTATACTTTCTTGACTTCTTTCGCGCAGAACAGTTTCTTACTCTCCCTCTATTTTACACGTCAGATGGTCCTTGCCAAATTCCTCATCTACTCTTCTCCAGCTTACTTTCCTTCACTACTCTCTTCACCACCCTCTTACTCTCTCTCCACGTACCTCCGCTCGTTTCTGGTCATCTCGAAATCTTCATTCCCTCTACTACCCAAACCACTCTCTATATGCTTTCTTTCTCTTCTTTTCTTCCACAGCTATTCTTAACCTCTTTCTGTCCCCACCAGGCGGTACTTTTCACTGTCCCCTCCCCTCTTCTCAACTCCCACACAACAACCTCCTCACATGCTGCACAGATCTCATCCTTAAACACTCTTGCTCATCTCCCTCCACTTCCTCCATACCCTCCAGGTCGAACCCACCTAGTCGTCTTTTCCACTGCTCCTCATGTACTCCTCCCTGACTGCCGCTCCTCCTCCTGCAACCTCTCCACCCTCTCTCACCATTCCAGTCCTTTCCTATCCTCGCCTCCCTCCAGCTCTCCTCGACGCCACTTTCTTATTTGTAATCCTAACCTTAGCTACCACTACATAAAAAAAATGATCAGACAGACCCCCTCCAATACCCCTATCACACCCATATCATCCATCACAGAGTTATGCATTTCGTTCAATCCACTCAATACATAATCAATCAATGACTTTCGTTCCACCAACTGTCTTATCCTTCATCGTCAACATCTCGGTTCCACGTTTACCTGTGGATCATTCTGTGTCGGAAGGTGTTGGCTAATCCACTAGCGTCCTCCCCACACATACGTCCACAAGTACACTACCATTTTTTTCCCATTCACCTCTGATGGTACCCCCCACGCCTCCCACCACTCCCTCAACTTTCCTATCCACCGCACCTTTACCATTTCATAATCCCCAATCTGAACAATATCTTATTCCTTTCGTTCTTGTCAAACTTCTCCAGGCACGCCTCCACAATCATCCAGAACTCCTCTTTTTTTTTTTTTTTTTTGTTTTCCCCTTCCTTTTCTTTCAAGTATCCCTCTGTCGGGGCATACACGCATACAATCATCCACGTTTGTATTCCTACTGTGTTCATTCTCACCCACACAATCCTTGAACCCACAGACCCATACTCTCTTACACCATTCCTTCTCCTTGCTACTTACAAACAAACATGCATCCTTCTCTCTCTCGCTGTTCCTTCACTCACTCCAGCCACAAACAACAATTCAATTCCACACTCCCACTCTCTCACATCTGAACCTTTCCATTTGGTCTCTGTCATTGCCACATTACAATCCAGCCTGGCATTCACTAACCACTTCCAGAACCTCTCTCTCTTTTGTGCATGCATCATTCATGCCACTAACAGTTCCACGTTAGCCATTTCCTCATAATGTCCGAAGGTATGTCCTTAGTCGGTCGTGGTTCGTCAACGTTGGTTCCGTCCGCAACGTGCGAGGCTGTTTCGTGGTCGTTTTTCTTTGCTTAGATATTATTTTTCCGTGGTGGGGGTCACAAGCCACACCGACCGCAACCTCTTTAGTCCGCCTCTTACGACACCGCAGAAGGCAGCTTGGGGCATATTCTATGGGGTTTACATACCCAATCAAGACAGTGTTAAAGGTCAAGTACCACATGACTATGATTATAATAGTCCATTGTATCGAATATTTGGATATCAATCCAATCGATGTTGCAGAACCCAACCCTGCCCACTTGTAATAGCGTTACGTTTTAATGTAAAAGGAAAGAACAATTTAAGGGGGCACAGAAATCTTCTAAGAGACTGACCTCTATGGTGCGATGTTCCTGAAACCTATATGCTATAATTTTAATTTATGAATTTTTCACTCCCCAACACCAAACACCTACCAATGCAATTAATGAAAACCATGTGATCCTACCGGGAAATTCGAACCTAGTTTACCGACATAAAGATCGTAAACATAGGCCTAGCCCATTACACCATCAAGACTGTCAAAGGTTAAGTACATGACTAACGATTTTCTATCCATTTATCGAGTACTGGATATCAATCTAATCATGTACTCTAGACCCAACTGCATACACTGAAGTAGCGTATTTTTAAAGTGAAAGGAAAAGAAACAATATAATGTAATATCATTATTATGCTCCCACTATTTTTATAGACAGTAGAAACTTTAAGATTTTGTTTAAAGGGAAAAATGTTTTTAAATCTCTAACTTACACACATATGTTTTACGTGACTAACTAAATTAGGTTTTGAAGTGTGCGTTAACAAGCATACAGTGTGATTAAATAATGAATGAACATATTCATTGTTTTTCAGAGATACATTGTATAATAGCTTGATATCTTAACTCTATAGGACTATCCCCAAATGTTGTAACGTTAAAATGTTACTACATAGAGAGATCCAACTCAAGATAAGAGGCACAAACTTAAGATGTTATAGCTCGAGTTCCTTAATTGTTACTGGCAATGTTTTTTGTTTAGCAATACTTCAAATGGTTTTACACACAAGCAGCATTAACTCATACTGTACCTATAATTTTGCACATACTTATGTTCCCCTCAGTACCAGCTATTTTCACCAAAATTACTTTTCCACAGCATGACTTGGATAATTTCCCTCATAAAAACAGAGAGCTACCGTGAACCATGGCCTAATGATGGCAGGCCGGCCGAGACTTTGATGCAGTGTTGCCAGTACATAGCAAGTATTCGCCTTCAAGTCCCCCCCCCCATGTTACAGCTTCCGCAGCTCCCACTTACTACTATTGCAGAGAACAAGGCTCAAAGTATTGGTGATGGATACTCAAGTATTAATGACAGACTGACATCCATCGCTCGTACTAGTGTATACCTTTTATATACTGACGGATTAGGATCGGCACTGGGACCAGAATGGGTTAGTCATCTTTTGATTTACCAATTAATGACCTTTTCTATATATAAAATTCAATAATATCATCTAGGACCATAACAAAGTTGTTTAAGATCACAACCATACCATCCTTTGTTTGTTTGTTTATGTCAGTTATTATTTTGTTTACTGAGGACTAATTGCGTGACCAACACAGTGTTGCCAATTCAGCTTACTTATCGCTAGATGGATTGTATACCTCGATCTAGCAGCATTTTCTTACATCTAGTGACATGAATTTCCTAGCTAGGAATTCTAGCCATATAAACCAACATTAAGATAATATCCGATGGCATTTATGTTACTCTAGCGACATTGAAGCAACTTTTGAGAATATATCTACCGGTGTTTTAGTCCTTATGTTTTCCTAACCCTGTGACTAATCTGGCTGTGGGTTTTTTTTTTTTTTTTTTTGGAGATGTATTATTATCTATCTGACGATGTGGGTGGGTAATTGCAGTTTCGGCTGGAAGGTAACATGGTGGTATGCTTACCTAGAATAATAACTACTTTAGGCAGGGGTTATGTTAGTTGATCATTTAGTAGCATTGGTTACTGTGTTGACAACATCCAATGTTGTTCAAGACCAACCCCCTTTGTATCAGCAGCGCTGTATCCCGACAGCATCCTGGTCGTGATGTCCCATCACCCCAATAAAATTAAAATATTTGGTATGATTTTTTTTTAATAATTATAGAGTAATAATTATAGCAAATCTAGTCACATATAGTCATTTTTGTCATAATTAACATGCTTTGAAGAGTGAAACAAAACATATAGTTTATTTTTGGATGAGTTGTATCAGTTAACTCTCAATTCTCGGTGCACCGTCATAATGAGCGGGAGAGAGAACATTTGCCATCTGTAACGGTGCACGTCATATAAGACGCCATTTTTGAGGCTATTATGAGCGATGAGAGAGAGACCGGGCGTTGAAGGGACAATAGGCGGCCTTCAAACTGCTCACCACTATCCCGCTCCTACACTGAAGTCCTACACATTCATCTTCTCACCTCACAAGCTCTCTCTCACACACCTAAACTACTGCAAAATTGCCAATCAATTACCGATTTTTCGCCTTCGGTTGCACGATCCGTTGCAAGTTAATTCAGGATGTCCGTACAAGTGATGATTCAGATTGTCATTGGAAAGCGCTAAGTCATCGTCCGTTCATGGATATATAAATTGTATTACGCTCTGTCACTCTGTCTTATCAATGAAGAAAGAGAATGTTTTATGAAGGTAATTTTCGGTAAATATAGCCGCCTGGCGCTAAACGGTGGAGTCGTATACACACGTACCCCCCCGCCTCCTTGAGAGTTAATACATGTGGTGAAACAACTTGGAGCAATAGCTATAACTGTTCTAGTGTTTTTGAATTTTAAGTTAATGATGATTGATTATAACACCATTATGCTATATGGTCCTCTTTAAGAGGATTTTGACTGGAATTTACTTAATAGATGGCCTCACAATAACTAAACCAGTCCAATCCTAAGCTTGAGTTTAGTTTGTTTGTGGTAGAAGTCAATTGTAATGCCGTCCTTAATGAGTTTTTCCTTAACCCTTAACCAATGGTGACTGTCCATATGATGGGTGAGATATAAATAGGCCTAGGATCCCGCGGTACCCCGCATATGACGTGTGGCATTCTGAGATCGCATTAGGGTCTCTGAGAGAGGAGTCTTTGCGTTGAGAGGACGATAGGCGGGGTCTGAACTGCTCTCCACCACCACTGGGCAGAATGTGGGACTACCACCGGTCTACCTCCAGCACCTCCGTCATCGTGAGACAAGGAAAAAATCTGAGGAAAATACCTTATTTTTGGATTTTTCAACTCCGTTTTGGGCATGGGTACGCTACATGGATAACCCGTGGATAAGGTACAAGGATGATTCAGGTGTCATATACAAAGCTCGTATGTATCGCCCTCGTCCACGGATACAAAATTGTGTGTACGATCTGGCTCTTGTTTATGCATGAAAAAAGAGCAGTGTGGAATGAAGCTGCGTGGTTGGGTTCGGTAAATATATCCCGCTTGGCAGGTAGTTTGATGTTACTAATGGCCCCCGATTGTTCGGTGTTAAAACAACATTTAAAATAGTTAGAGGACAACTATCATTCTTTATTTCATTCCTGGGGTGAATTAAATACTAGGTTGTTTTACTATTTAAGTAGTCTTTAACACTCAACCGCGGGCCCGACATATGTTGAGTGAGAGAATCATGGCTAACCCTTGCGTGGCCCAACAGGCCCAACATATGTCGCAAGGGATGTTGAGCACATTATCGGCTCTGAGAGAGAGAATCCACGCGTTGGGAGTAAGATAGGAGGCGGTCTGACCCGCTCGGCTTGGACCGAGTGAGGGTGACTGAGCTCTGCCCACCACAACATTACATCCACTGCCTCACCCGAACAAGGAATAAAACTAAGGAAATTACCATAGTTTAGGTTTTTGCACTTGTGTTGCAACATCCGTTGCAAGAGAAAAACGTGGTCGTACAAAGGTTGATTCAGGTTTCATTGTGAAAGCTCCTATTATTTCCCTATGCAACGGATACATAATTATATTACCGCTCTGGCTACTTGTTTTAGCATGAAAAAGAGCATGGAAACTGAAGCTCATTTAAGGGTACAATATGCCGCCCGCCAGGCAGGTAGTAGAAGTTACAAACATCCGCCAGTTTGAAAAGGGGTTAAATATATGAAGCATGTCCTCATGTGCTTTCTATAATATTAAAAAACAAATCCGTCCACATAACCTGCTACAACTAAAGAGCATTAGGACAAGTTTTTTAAGTATAATATTTATAAGTGCACATCAGACAAGCATCATAACACCGGACCAAAACGCGAACGCATAGTTGTGACCATCGGCTTGGTTGAACATCCTTATTAATAAACAGTAATATATAAATTCCAAACAATGGATTTGAAATCTACAGTTTCATCGAGAAATGCATGTAGAATGGTAAGTGTTCGAACAAATATAATTCTGCAATTTCTTTAAACAAGAGAAAATTTGTAAATAAGGACTGAACATCGATACTCGCACATACATAGGGCTTCAGGTATGTATAGTTGATTGAATCTTTTACTTTACACATTCGAAAATGGGTGTCATATTGTAAATTGTGTCTTTTAATAAGGGGTTTTAGACTGTTGACGCTATATTTTAATATTAATTGCCGAAACTATTGTCTTAGAGGGCTCATCACCAACGTTACAAATTTTAGACAGGGGGGGGGGGACCCATAAATAAATCTGGGAATGTAGATTTAGTCCACACAATGATTTAATTATTATCTCCATTCCAAGAGTAAAAAAGGTACCTATATGGCTGAAGTAAGTATTAACTTTAATATATATTTAACACTACAGAAATTACATACGTTTCACATTTAAATAATCTTCATTTGTATCGCTATATTATGCTCGGAGGTTCAAGTGTTTGTCTAACGTTTATCGGTTCGATTGTTGGTAAACTGTAAAATAGTGGTTTCAATTGAACTATCACTTTTCCTCAATTGAGACATGCTGCAGACATCTGTTTCAACAGGCACACACACACCACACACACACGGAAAGAAGAGAGAGAGAATACTCAAATGCTGGGTACATCTCTAAAAGGCGGGATTAGGGACTGCTTAGTGGTGCTCAGAGTGTCCCTGGTACTTCTTCGAAAGGTATACCTATCCGATCACACCGCACACATCACAACCACACATCCAAATGGAAGGGAGAAGTATAATTTCTATCCATATAGTTCGACATGGTATATAGAGACTTGGTTATTTGGTATCGCCGAGTATTAACTGAAGTCAGTGGGACGGTAGCCTATATATTGCAATACATATGAACGTCCACAACCTGAAGTCTTGGGATTAGGTATATACAGGAAATCATTAATTCATATGCAACATAATAAGTCACATCCAATATGCCTATTTACTCTACACACATATCTTCATAATTACTTGGCACCGAGCCCATTAATTGAGGAGATGAGGAGGCTTTAATTTTGACTTTGGCTAAATTTCCTGTGCGAGAGGAACCGACCACCACACATGTGACACAATACTTCAAATACCTGGATGCACTGGTGCCCCTGTACAGAACATGAAGCTGTTAGAGGGTAACCAACCACCGGAGGAAGTTGAAGTAACACCCAACTTCTTGGAATGCAGTTTTAGCAAGAGTGGTAATATGGTTCATTTTTTTCCAAAGAGAGATCAGAGGAGAAACAACAAGACACTGAGAATCTTGAGAGAGAAGAAGGGTAAATCTATAGTATGTATTGTTGAAGAATAAGTGATAGTCTTTTCTGGAAAGGTTGTGACAAGTAGTACAGATGGATACAATTTTGAGTTTTTGGAGGCTATGCAAAGTAACAAGGTTTATCCTGCACCCCCATTTTGAGATAGTAAAAAGATTTATGCCGATAGGGGTGGCCAAGAGACCCCTTGTTTACGTGAGTTCTGGAGTGATTAGCAATGCTTGATTTGTACGTGAACAAATAATTGAACAGTGTAATTTCGAGTCATCAGCATATGAGTGGATGTGTGTCGTAGAGGTAACAGTTGAGGGATCAGTGGTTAATGAATATTTTGAAAGAGAACTGAATGTATTATTGGGGTGACTGGGGAAATCAATTTTAAACTCTGTCAGCGAAATCTAGAGGTTGCAAGTGGCGTAACTCTACTCTCCGACTGGCCAGAATCGATCGGATTAAAGGTTTTGCACGCAAACAATCATATTTAGGACACCCAATACTGTATCTAATTTACTGTATTCTATGTGACAAATCTATTCCACTAATTATGTTTATGACTATGGCCGAAATGTCTTGTTTGTGTTACTTGTGAAAATCAGCACATTTTCTGCACTTATTAACAATTATTATTATTACTATTATTTTGTTTTCCTATTCATTTTCTGGCTTCTGCTCTTCCTCTCCTTTTTATTAATACTGCTCTACTGCATTTTTGTACAAAAGAAACGGATGGCTCCTTTCCGCAATGTCAAGCTACGTTGGTCGTTGTATATGAAGCTTAATTACAATATCTATTTTTAATCATTATTCATGATAATATGGTTTGCTACACTGTTTTTTATAGCACTATTTGTCATAAAACATTATGCTATACATAGTGCAGTTGGGTCTGAATACATGATTAAATTGCTATAAAATATGTGGCGCGCTTCGAATTTATAACCTCACTCTTCCACAAGTAAAAAAATCTTTTGTAATCGTCTTAAAATATCTAGTTTTAACCCACAAAAGCCCCAGCTAGTTTATAATAAATGTACCACCCAGGACCGGCAGGTTTTTGAAAAAACAAATTTTTCCAGAAAACACCAGGAATGGGTTAGGAATGAAGGAAACCCCACAAAAAACCGATCCCCTAGGTCATTAAGGGGTCCCCCTACGGTGTGCCCGAAATCCGGAATTAACATGGGGGAATGGGTAGGCAAAACCAGGTTTTTTAGGCGCTCACCGCGCACGCGTTTGAACATTGAGAGTTTTCAACCATCGGCATTGTTGCGTGGGATACTTATACCGTTCCCCATACAAATCTGAGCCCTCTAGGTGCCATAGGACCGGGAGTAATTAACCCGCTGAGATCCAGCGTCCCACGTGTTGCGTCTGCAAGTTTCGACTCACCAGAACCCAGCGACGCAATGGTTGCTCCCAGGTTAATTACTTCGGGTCCTATGGCACCTACAGTAGAGATCTCAGATTTGTATGGGAACTGTGTACGTATCTCACGCAACCATGCCGATGGTTGAAAACTCTCAAAATCCAACCGCATGCCATCTTGAGCACGCAAAAACTTATTTGTGGGGATATTGTCTTAAATTTTTTACTCTTGTAAAATCCGTTTTTCCGGGACTCTGTATGGGACCATTTTTTTGAGCTTTTTGATCGGTTTTTTTCGTGGTTTTTCCTTCATTCCTAACCCATTCGCTATTGTTTCTGGAAAAAAAAAAAATTCAACCCGCTGGGCCTGGGTGGGAACTTTTATTACTAACTAGCTGGGGCCTCCGCGGGTTAACAGTGACGCAACGTATGGGACGCTGAGGTTGGTAGAAAAATACATTGCCGACGCAGCTGGTTCCGTACGCTGGTCCTCAATGGGTTTTAAAACACGCTAATCCATTCCACTATTATCTTGACGACCAACAAAAACATGATTTGAAGCAAAGGAGCTGCCCATTTTCAATTCTAAAGGATAAACAAGGAAATAGATTGCATAACCCTCTTTTGAGAATCACTTGGCTACAATAAGTTTTTATGGTCAAGATTTCTGGTATAATCCTAAGTAATTAACCCATAGAGAGAACCAGCGACGACCCGTTTGTCCGTCGGCAATGTATGTAACGCTAAACCTCAGCGAACGACAACGTGTCGTCCATGTTAATTACTCCGGTCCTATGGCACCTAGAGGGCTCAGAATTTGTATGGGAACTGTGTAAGTATCCCACGCAACCATGCCGATGTCTTGAAAACTCTCAAAGTTTCAACCGCTGTGTGGAGCGCGCAAAAAACCCTGTTTTTGGGTGTTCTTGCATTCAATTTTCCCCCTCTTGTAACAAAATCGATTTTCGGGCACACCGTAGGACCCATTTTTGACCCCCTTCAGGGGGAGGATCGTATTTTGGGGTTTTTTTCTTCATTCCTAACCTATTGTTTTCTGGAAGACAAAAAATCAAAACCTGCCGGTCCCTGGTGGTACATCTATTGAATATTTGTTGTATTGTCTGTGTGTGTGTGTGTGTTGTGTGGTGTGTGTGTGTGTGTGTGTGTTTCTTAAATAGGCGGCCGCATTCTTGGACCTGGGGAGCTGAAACTTTGCATGTGGGTGTCAATTGACCTGGGTCAGGTCATAGAGGGGGCGAGGGTCCACGATCGGAGATCGTTTCGAGGCCGAAACTGAAAAAAAAGTGAAAACATTTGAAAAAAAAAAGGGCCGTTTTGGGACAGAAGGAGGCCTCCTATCGAACAAGGTTTATGAAACGAAAGTTGTTCACAGCACACCAAATTGGGGGTACTGATGAGGTCATATCCAAAATCGGAGTTCATTTAGCAGCCGAAATCGAGGTCGCCTTTTAATTGAGGCACAGGGAGGTATAGGCCTGTGAGTCTGGTAGTATTAGTATTGGTGATGATTGTGATAGTAAGTGATTTCTGATGGTGATTATGGTAGTAGTAGTGGTGGCAGTATTGATGGTGATTATGGTAGAATTTTAAACCCGGGCAACGCCGGGTACCCCTGCTAGTTTATTCTAAACTAGCTGGGGCTCAGTGTGTTAAAGTTATAGGCAAAACACATTCACTAACGCAGTTAATTAAATAATGGTATTGGTGGTCAGCTGTACACATGCGGTATAATATAAAGACTAATTTACCTCTTGGTAATTTTTATATATGCTAGAGCTTTGTTTAACCTAACAGCTGCGACATTCCTTCTGGAATATTTTACTGGGCAAATGCGGCTTTCCTTCTGAAAAAATAAAAATACGCCCCAGTACCGGTGAAATGTAAGTTATATTTGAATTAGGTTGCATGTCTGCTTACCACCACCTCCTGCCCTCCCATTACCTGTGTCTTAAACCCCCCTCCCCATCTCCCTTCACATCCCCCTTCCTCCCTTTATACAATTTGTTTCCCTCCACTTTTTCTAGCGACTTTCCCTCTCCCGGCTAAAATATATCAAGTCACCTTCCTCTACACTCTCCTTACCTCTCTCCTCCCTCATACATGTGCAGGAGACAGCCGAGACTGGCATTGTTCTTCTAGCAGGGTGCCTGCAGCAGGCAAATTGCATGATGATCACAAAGGATAGCCCAGCCTCAGAATCCCCAGGGTGGGTGATCACAAATTCCCCCATATTTTGATCATCCTTTACCAACTTACCCTTCAAAATACTCTGGACCACGACCTGTCACTCTCACTATAAACTGTACCAATAGTCGCAGCCGTTCCTATAATTTTCCCCCTGTTTGCGACACCACCTCTCCGCCTACAAAACCTGATCTGCCTTTTCCTCACCGGGACTCAGGTGTCTAAAAACAACCGCCAACAGCCCTTTCTCTGTCTCCTTCTATTTTCTCTATCCTAACTTCCCAAGCCAAAGGTGTGTGTATATTAGAGAGGGAACGAATATCAATTTTCCATATTTGCGAATGCGAATGCGAATATGGAATTTTTAGTTTTAAAATTGGCGAATACAAATGCCAATTGCGAATATTTCAATATAATAGTCAATATATGGGCTGAAATAGGAAATCAGTGAGGAAATATGATGGATATATTCTTTAATTGACATGCTATTACATTGGATATTTCTGAAATGGCAATATTGAGACGGTTTAAACTGTCCAGGTCCAGCACACATTCGTCTACCGGTCTGTGATGCCATTTTAACTGCTAGATCAAGGGGTAGATACATCTAGATCTAGCGGGTAAGTTAGCGAATTGGCAACACTGGTCAGGCAATTTTTCCTACGTACTAAAACAACTTAATGACATAAACACACAAAGATATATGGAGATTTTAATAACTTTGTACGGGTCCTAGATTATATATATTGAATTTGACATATAGAAAGGTCATAATTGGTAATTCAAAAAATGACATGACAGTATACTGTACATGATTAGATTTTTTTTTTTCCATGTGAGTGAGGGAGGCAAAAGGTAGAACTGCCTGTAGCGAGTGCTTCCCCTAGACTTGAAAGAATGACAGGGCCAAAATCAAGGGACGTTCGAGCCAAAATGCCTGGATACACAGAGTTTGAAGCAATTTAAGTAATACGAAGAGGGAAAGACTGATTCAGGGAGAGAGTTCCAGAGCTCAGAAGTTGAATAGAAGAAAGTCTGAGAGTAACGTTTCACTCTTGGGTTAAAGAGTTGCACAGAGTAGGGGTGGGATTGGAAGACAGGTATCACGTGCCCTACGTAATGGAGGTGGTATAACACTGAGAGAGCTCTGAGGAACATTGATCATTATAATACCGATAGAATAGCGAGAGAGATGCAACATTGCTGCGGAGAGAGAGATTGCAGAGAGTTAGTAAGTGGATGGAAGTTAATGATACGGAAGGCCTTCCTTTCCACTTTGTCTATGAATGCGGTGTGAGAGGATCCTCCCCACACATGTGAACACTACTCAATACAAGGACGCACTATGCCCCTGTACAGAGCAAGAAGCTGTGCATGGGTTAAGAACCCCTTTGAGGCGGTTCAGTACACCCAGCTTCTGGGAGGCTGCCTTAGCAAGACTGGTGGTCCTTCCAAATGAGAGCAGAAGAAAAAGAGACACCAAGAATATTGAGAGAAGATGAAGGATTGATTTTCAGTATTCGATAAATGGATATAAAATCGAAGTCATGTACTTCACCTTTAACTGTCTTGATGGTGTAATGGTTAGAGTGTTTACGATCTGTATGTGGTAACCCAGGTTCGAATCCCGAGAGGATCACATGTTTTTATTAATTGCATTGGTAGGTGTTTGGTGTTGGGAGTGAAATTAATAAATTAGATTATGCCTATAGTTCAGGAACATTTCATAGTCAGGTCAGTCCTTAAAGATATGTGCCCCATAAATTGTTCTTTCCTTTTACTTAAACGTTACGCTATTCAGAGTGCAGTTGGGTCTGATAACATGATTATATTGATATCCAGTATTCAATAAATGGATATATATAATGATAGCCACGTACTTAACCTTTACCTGTCTTGATGGTGTAATGGTTAGGGCGTTTACGATCTGTATGTGGTAACCCAGGTTCGAATCACGGGAGGATCACCTGCTTTCATTAATTTAATTGGTAGGTGTTGGGAGTGATATTAATAATTATATTTGTTTCCAACTGTGTTACTTACAGTTACTCATTATTATCTTTTGAATTCATACTTTCATATCCTGAAACGCGCTTGGTCCAAGTTTTATATTAATACATTTTTAAGGCGATGAAAAGAGCGAGGAAATAAAATGTTCACAGCCGCATAATCCATCTATCCTTCAGACAAATGAGTAACCTTGACATTAAAGAAACGTAAAATGACGTTAAACGAAAACAATTATTATATTTGGACATTTAAATAAGAGAATGTAGGAGAATTAAATGGTGATTATAAAATAACTTATCAAAATTACCCGCACGAGAGAGAGAGAGAGAGAGAGAGAGAGAGAGAGAGAGAGAGAGAGAGAGAGAGAGAGAGAGAGAGAGAGAGAGAGAGAGAGAGAGAGAGAGAGAGAGAATGTGCAGGATTAAAACATGATCAGAGTATTTAGAAATATCCCTGGTAGTAATGACCAGAATAACACACAAATAATATTTTTCTTGCAACAGAAATTATTGCATATGTGTGTACATCTCCATGTACTGTATATGTGTCTGATTGTGTGTGGTTGTGTTATGGGTTCGTTTTATCTGTCTCTTGGGTGTTATTAGTGTGTGTGAGCATAATTGCACTCGTCTTTGAGTGTTCGGTGACACTTTGAGTGTGTGTATGTGTTATGTCGCTTTATGTGTGCGAGATAATGAGATTTTGTAAATGTATATACAGCATGTGTAGATATGTGTATATGTTTGTGTCTGTGTGAATTCTAGAATCAAATTAAGTTTGAGACCGTCAACTGCTAATTATTTTAGCTTTGGTCCATTCAAGGCTTAATTAGAAATGGAATAATCTCTTTCATCACATGAATATGGAAATATCTGCCCTGAATATATATGCTCTCTCTCTCTCTCTCTCTCTCTCTCTCTCTCTCTCTCTCTCTCTCTCTCTCTCTCTCTCTCTCTCTCTCTCTCTCTCTCTCTCTCTATCTCTCTCTCTCTCTCTCTCTCTCTCTCTCTCTCTCTCTCTCTCTCTCTCTCTCTCTCTCTCTCTCTCTTTTTACAATTAGGCCTATTTGAGGTAGCTAAAACGTATATTAAGAGGTATAGAGGGCATGTGCTTCTGAAGCAAGGCAAGCGTTAAAGTGAAGTAATCCGATGTCTCTGGAGAACATTTTGATAGTACCTTTGTTATTGACTTTGCTGTGGCCAGGAGCATTATTTGTTATCATTATTATTATTATTTTTTTATTTTTTTTTTTTTTTTGTAATTCTCTCAAGTTCGTCTGTCGTGATTTATCTTGTTAAAATATGTTTGTTGTTTAGAGATGTAATGTCTATGTATTCGTCTGGAATAGGTCTTTGCAAGATTTGGGCCAGACATGTGCTTATTTCGTCATCCTTTTCCTCATCGAATTCACCATTTTCTTCTTAATTTTTTGTTTCTCGAAAGAATTGTTCCTATGTGATTTTAAAGAGGCTCAGTTATTATTCAGTATCATGAACTTTCATTCATTCAATGAATGGAGAATGCTTGTGAATAGATGAGTGAACACGTGGTCATCTGGGTACAGGGGTAGCGTGCAAGTTGGACTAGATAATAGTCCATCAGGCACCTGGCCCGGGGAGACGGGTCATATTATGAAGGGTGCGCCTGGAAGTGTGGTGGGCGGGCTTGTGGCTTCGGCTCCACTGCATGTCTGCCTGCTGAGATCGGAGCCTCTCCGGTTGGTCGGGGGCCGGAGGAGTGCTGGAGGGACCTTGGTGACCCTGGTCTCTGGGTCTTCCCCTGGATGACCTGGATGTGTGTGAATTTGTATTTTGTGTGTGTGTTCATTATTTTATGTTGTGTTATCCCTATTCTGGCTCTGTCTTGAGTCGGCCCCCCCCCCCCTCCCCAAAAAAAAAAAAAAAAAAAAAAAAAAAATGGGGATTGGTCCTGAGCATATAGAGAGATAGATAGATAGACAAACTTTCTCCCCATTGTTATTAATCAACTATGGTATTATATTTTTGACATTCTCCAGAATATGTTGTCATCCTATCGGTTATTGGTAGTTTTAATAACGTTTTTTTTTTTTTTTTTTAAATTCCAAGACATAGCATATTTTTCCCGTTTTGTGGGCTAATGTTGCGTCCAAGCTAAACATATCTTTACTGTGAACTGGTTTCCAGGACCTCAGCACAGCTCCCTGCCTCAGTTTCCAGTTCTCTCTGATTGGCTATGTAGTTGAGGTTTGTCAGACTCCCATTGGTCCCAGGGTTGGAGTGTGGGCCAATCACAGAGCTTCGATCCGTCCCCAGCACCCCCCCATTTCAGGCCTCTGGGCCTTGAGAATGTAGATACTTCATCCCTCTTAGGCTGGAAAATATGATAGGCCTGTTTATTACAGTGTCACTTGTGTGAAAGATTTAGCTTCGATTTGGATTTTTATATATATATATATATATATATATATATACAGTACCGGTATATATAATTATATACTGTATATATATATTTTTTTTTCTATGTGTATGAAGGAGACAAAAGGAAGGCTGCCTGTAACGAGTGTCTCCCCCAAAGTCAAAAGAGTGACAGAGAGCCATATTCAAGGTATGTTGGGGTCAAGATGCCTGGACAGACAAAGATTAAAGCAGTTGAAGTCATAGGATGAAGGAAACATTGATTGAGGGAGAGAGTTCCAGAGTTCACTAGTTGTGTAGAACAAGGATTGAGAACATTTGCTAATTCTTTGGTTGGAGAGCTGGACATAATAGGAGTGGGATTGTGTTGAAAGGCGGGTCCCTTGCACTCGGTGCAAGGGAGGGGAAGGGCATATGCACTGAGAGAGCTCTGAAGAACACTGATTGCTGTCTTAGTGATAGAAGAGTGAAGAGATGCAACATAATGGCGTGTAGAAAGAGATCGTAGGGAACTAATAAGAGGAAGTGAGTTGATGAGGCAAAAATAATGCTTTTGACTCTACTCTTTCCAGAAGTATGGTATGGGTGAAACCTCCCCACACATGCGAACAATATTCATTATACACTGTGCCCCTATACAAAGCAAGAAGCTGTGTGGGGGTGAAAACCCCAATGTTCTCAGTTTGTTTTTAAAACATTTGGAATATGTAACTCAAAATTATTAGATTGAATACATACAAATATACAGTATATTCTAGCCACACACTATGCTACCCTGAAAGTCTCGTAAATCAAAGCTTAGCTAAAACCGAAGCAAACTTTCTATAATGTAGTTATAAAGCTCCATTTTCAACACACGCTCACCCTTATTCTGTCCAACTCACTAATCCAAGAGTAAACCAATAAAGCTTGGAACAAAGGCGGGTGCCCAACCACGATGGCGGGTGCCCAACCACGAAAAGGGTTGAAATAGGGGAGCTATCCCCCCGCCAAAGGCAGCTTTCTAGGGCCTTTCCTAGCTGATGCTGAGAGGATTGGGTTCTAGTCATGTGGTGATGGGCTGGTCTATCAGAGTGAGAACTGAGCGATCTCTGCCATACCCATAGCTTACTCTGACGGTTCCTTTTACTTATATATTTTCTAGATCTTAAGTGATGGCGTCTCTTGCGTGGATTGACCTCCTAATCTACCAAGATTGGAAGCCAAAGCGTCACATCTTTCCTTTGCCCTCAACTTTCTCTTCATAATTGCTGAGGGGCACAGGGCCCTGGGTGGGGCTTTGGTTTCCCGGGCGTTTCCGCACCCTCAGCTCCCCGCCATGGAGTGGCTTCGGTCACCCAGGCTTTATTGTGGTCGGCAGGGAGGGTTCTGTGGGGGCGCTCGGTTATGGCCTTGGCCTTGCTCGGGGCCTTGGGGCTGTTCGGCCAGACAGCCTGAGGAACAGCAACACAACAACAAAAACCCTCATCATGATCTTAACTGCTTCAAGCTCCGTGTGTCCAGACATTTTGACTCTATCGTACGTTTATTTTGGCTCTTTGTCACTCTTTCAACTATTGGGGAGAACTTGTTACGTGCATCACCTTTGGCTTGTCTCCTTCATTCCCTTTCAAGGAGAAAAATAGATATAAAACATAACAAAAAGTCCTTCCTCCGTCCCTTCCCCTGTAACCAGAAACCAATTGTGTTCGGTTCACAGGCTCATTTTTCAGGTAGGCCTACACAGCTAAAATAATGGTTAGTTGGAGTTTTTTATACCTAAGTCTCTCTCTCTCTCTCTCTCTCTCTCTCTCTCTCTTTATTTTTTTATTTATTTTTTTTTTTTTACACTGAATTAATTTTCTTGGTAACTTATACTCAGCTTCTTGGGCAGAAGCTAATATATATACATTTTAACCTAAAGGAGAATTATGTGTCCATATCTCCTATTTCAAAGCTTAACCAAGTTTAACCCTTTCACGCACGTGTGGACGCAGGGGTTGCCGATTAGCAATCAGAAATAGAGTTATCTCAATCTTATAATTAGCTCTCCAAAATTAGTGTTCTGCCCACATCTAACTAAAGACAACTGCAGAGGTTGAAGTAAATAAATTAACGGGTTCTAAACACCCCTGATGGTCACAAAGGCTTTAAAGTATCCCAGAATAGGCTCAAATCGCGTCCTGTGCGTGAAAGGGTTAATAATAGTTTTAGAACATTTATGTTAGTGTCTTATTATTTTTTTTAATAGTTTGTTATTATTATTACTATTTGTTTTTATTATTATTATATTATTATATTATTATTTTATTTTTATTACCCATTGTCTATGACCTTAAGCCAAGAATTGACACTACTTTTGAATACCTATAGTGTGTAGGCTACTTATGTGGGTTTATACCAAATCTAAATAATCTAATCCACAATATGGAGTATCTGAAAACTGCCGTTGGTAATGAGAGGTGTGGCAGCGAGGCTTCTCAAGTGCAGATGGTGCTTGTTCCACTATTCTTGTGGTACGCAGAGGATTTCGCTGTTGTTGTCTCATTGGCTATAAGTGAGGAATTGTTTTTGTATCTTAAATAGCGTGCACAGTCCTGCCACATATATTCTGTGCTGAAGGCTATCGATGGAATTTGAGTTAGTGTTTGGTTTCATCAATTATGTGTCTGGTGCGGGCTTGAATTTTGTCGAACAGGCTAAGTGTTTCTTGGCTGCACCACCCCATGAGACTGAACAGTATTCCATTGAAGATCTCATTTGTGCCTTGTACAGCACTTCCCTTCCTCTCTGTCCAAAAGCCAGGAAACTCTTCTTAATGCAGCTAGTTTCTAGAAGCAGCTCAAGCAACATTTTCGATGTGCGTTTTGAAAGTTAGCTTTCTGTCAAAAGTCATGTGTAGGATGTTAATTTCTTCTTGTGAGTTTATAGTTACCATTGAAGTTAATTTGTACATTAGTATTGACTTGTTGCTACCATGAACTGGCTTTTTTGAGCAGCAAACTTGACTTGCCACCTTTTCCTCCATTCCGTTATGAACTTGAGTCTGGCGTGGAGTAAGCTTATTGCTGCCTTCTCCTGTGCTTGGTCGTAGCTTATTGATACTGTCCCATCATCGACAAAGGCTCTGGCTTCAGGGATAAGGTGATGTAAGTCGTTGATGAAAATGTTCCATAGCAACGGTCTGAGAACACTTCCTTGTGGTACACCTGCATTGACATTGAAAGGAGAAGACTCCTTTCCTTCTAGTACTACTCTCAGCTGTCTATCACTGAGATAGTGTTCTAGTAGTTTGTATGGGTGCCCTTCAATCCCAACTGATCTCAATTTTGTCAAGAGCCCTATGTGCCAGACTCTGTCGAAGGCACCTTCAATATCCAAAGCGAGAATACAGGTATGTTGGCCTTTGTCATGCAGCAGAAGTCCAGTCAGAGGTTATTAGGAGTAGGAGATCTGCAGCCGAGTGACCTTTACGGAAACCAAACTGTCTGTTGTTGAGGATATGGTTCTTTAGAAAGTGTTCTGTGATACGTGTTGCTATTACCTTCTCAAGATATACTAAGAGCAGATAAAAGAGATACTGGGCGATAGTTAGTGACTTCTGCCCTACTTTCCTTCTTATGTATTGGCACAATGTTACTTGTTTTCCATTTATTGGCCATACACTTGTTCTCAGACAGTTATTAAAAAAACAAAGTAGAGGCTGTGCGAGATGTTTTGCACATTTATGGAGTAGTCGTGGACTTATACGTCGGGTCCCACAGTTTGTAATCTAGTCCATGTAGCAGTCCATAAACTTCAGTCTTACTAGTTTGAAACAGTCTACCTTTTCTTGAGTTACTGGCGGGATGGTGTGGTTGATATAAGTGTGTGGTACAGTCATCTTGTTTGCAAAGTGGTGAGGTAGGGCATGGACTTTTTATGCTGTAGTTTGGGCCACTTTGCCATTTCCACATATTAGAGGCGGAGTTTTTCTTCACGAATTATTCCCTGTTTCTCTTTTACTATATTCCACCACATTTTACTACCTACGTTTCCACCTTTTAATTGATTTCTTAAGTTGTCATCCCATTTCTTAATGGCCCACTGTTGTACCAGTTCCATTTTTCTTGCTGCTTTTTCTCTCTCTCTCTCTCTCTCTCTCTCTCTCTCTCTCTAAATCTGTGTAACTCTCTCAATCATCGAATTACAGTTGAAGCTGACTGGCACTTAAGAACTATGAACCAAATATGTCTCTAATCAGTTGAGAAAGCAAATGCTTTAATTAAAATTAGTTTTTTATCTCCCTTTCCTAAGAGATATGGAATATTATGCTATGAAAATTGGTGTACAGGAGTCAGGAATATAACATTAATATTAAACATTATATACATAATAACCACCATTACTCCAATTCCATTATCCTCTTAAAAACTAATGGTGGCAAATAAAGCATTCGTATTAGTAAAGAATAATTAATATTTGAAGCTTCATTCTGACTTAAAGCCCAAAGATTGCCAGTAGCTATTTAATTTCATTGTGGCATCATGGTAATATAATCATTAACACAGCCACGTCCTGGTGCTAGATACTTGGCTAATTTTGGTATATCCGCTTTCCAGATGAAAGATATGCTTGGTAATCCCTTTGATATCAGTATCCTACAGAGGCTACAGGCTTTGGTGATAGCTGATTTGAGCTGATAATCATGAACAGGCACCCTCCATGTATTTTTGAGAATCATACTAGGTGTGGTACTATCTGGAAGATGTATTTACTAAGCTATAATGAATCAATATCAATCTATGAAAACTACTCCATATCTAAATGAATTCAATCTGAAACAATAATTTAATCCAAATCTCACTTAATTGCTCTTTTATATGCATAGCCTACTGAGTTGCAGTATTTTAATGCTAGATTGATATGCAATCAAGTTGCATAAAAATCGTACAATTACCAATTTAACTCTTCTATAATGACTATCTTTATATCTAATTTTAAAATTTATAATCAAATAATTAAGGTAATAATAAATGTATATAATTTATATGGGGAAGGTTATATAGGGTTAATATTAGCCCAGGAATTACTCACCAATAGTTTATTCCACGTGGACAATGAGGCAAGGGAAGTGAACGGTTTTTACCCAATATGGCGGTGGACAATGGGGAACAGAGACCTTCGGTCCCCAGACACGAGTCAAGTTAAAGAAAGAATAAATGATTACAATGGGAATGGACATGAATAATATGGCCTTATCTATCAGTCAGTCATGGTGAGTCGATGAGAGCGTCGTGATGGTGTAAGCTGTTGTGTATTGCGGGTATGTGTATTGTGATTAGAGGCACACCAGCACGATCAACTGAGGGCGGAAAATTAGATGTTACACTGGTTGGTTGTTCGTGAAGGCTCTTCTCGGCGTACCTCACCAAAGCACACCTGGTTGTCGTGCCTTGGCCGACCGCCAGGAGCCCAAAATATATCGTACCTGGCAATTTTAGTGTGTGGGGGGTGCCTCTATACGATAATTATAATTAATATATACGATAAATTCATATATAGGCTACATAAGACCATGGCAATATTGCTTAATAGCATATTAGGCCTTTTATAACATTAACTTATTTACAATCTTATAATATACGACTCTACTCGTCCCTAAAGCGGGTCGTGCTGTAGGAGAGATCGTGACGTCACAGGGAGAACATAAAACAAAAGATCACAAAAGAGTCAGAATCTAATCGTATTTAT
The DNA here is from genome assembly GCA_032716605.1 of Paralithodes platypus. Taxonomy (NCBI): domain Eukaryota; kingdom Metazoa; phylum Arthropoda; class Malacostraca; order Decapoda; family Lithodidae; genus Paralithodes; species Paralithodes platypus. The sequence continues at coordinate 23,861,016 of CM064503.1, read as the reverse complement.
ACGATCAACACTCCCCCCACAAAAAAGACCTGAACCCCACCTTAAACCTAAAGTTGCCCAGAGGCTATCTCCTGACGCCACAAGTCGACAGCGCCAGCAGCAGCGCGTCTGGGACGCGTCCCGGTCCGAGAATGATCACCATCAGTATGAGGTGAGTCGTTCCTTCGAGAATCCTCGGACCCAGCAATAACAGGTGGAGCCTCAGATTGCAATGCGGAATCTAGCTCCAAAGCGTACAAACGTGCGATAGGACGAACAGTAGTTCCAGTGGCTGTCTTTAATAGCGCCACCCGCTCTACAGAGTCTGCCCCCTTGTATACCTCCAATACGCGGCCTAATTTCCAGTATAAACGAGGACTATCTTCTTTAATTAAAACAACGGCACCAACTGTAGGGGCCGTTGGTCTACCAGAGGGAGTAACACTCCTTTCCCTCAATGCTAGCAGATATTCACTAATCCACCGTTTCCTAAAATCCTCGATTATCCTGGATATATACTGGTATCTCTTAGACACCGCTACCGCAGAGTACAACGAGGGATCCTCTAACTCTACTATGGACTGAAAATCAGATGGAAACGCAGTCCATGGTTTTCCCATATAGCAAGTGAGCTGGCGTTAATGGTAGTGGTTCTTGCAGGTCGGTGTACACATATGTAAGCGGGCGATCATTCACGACTGCCTCTATCTCTGTGAGGACTGTCGTCAACTCACTCTTCGTTAATAAAGCACGTCCTACAGCCGCTCTTATTCCTGTCTTTACTATGCCGACACACCGTTCCCACATGCCACCAAACCAAGGTGCCTTAACTGGAATGAACCTCCATTCGCACTTCTTCTCCTCCCAAAAAAGTGATGATAGTAGGATCACTACTCATATCCTTTAGATATTTTGATGCTTGGACATAAGTGGGAGCATTGTCGCTAAGAATGAGTCGAGGGAATGAACGACGGGCACAAAACCGTCTGAACGCCAGCATAAATTCCTCGCTAGACATATTATCACATAGTTCTAGGTGTACCGCTCGAGACGTCGCACAGGTAAACAATAATATATAAACTTTCTCATGCTCCCTCGTCTTCAATGCCCCTGTGTAATCTAATCCTACCGCTTGGAAAGGTTCTACGTGCTTTACACGGCATTCAGGTAGGGGTGGAGCTGGTCCAGTTGCATACGGTTTACCTATTAGTGTCTTGCATATTACACACTCTCTCACTACCCGTCGAGCTTCTTGTCGAACTCTGGGTATCCACCATGTGAGACGTTAAATTGATATAATATGACATACCCCGTAGTGTTTTACTTCCCTATGTGCCACGTATGATCAATAGATCAGTAACGTGATGTCTTGTTGGCATAAGTATAGGTCGGTTTGTGCCGTCTGGTACACCCGACCACTTCAGGCGACCCTCACACCCGATGAGGCCATTGTCTAGGTGCAACCTTAGTTGACTGCACTATATTAGGCATTAATGTCTTATTCGAGCCTTTCAAGGATTCTAATTCATTGGAAAAGGTTTCTACTTGAACCCATTTGATCAAAGTTACTTCAGCTGCTTTAAATTCACGAGCATCAATGTTGTGACCCCTGTTGCAGAGTTGGCCCGTTACTTTAAGCTTAATATTGGATACATATCGCAACACCCAAGCTACAACTCTGACTAGTTTATTATAGTCACCGAATCTTGCCCACTTTATGATAGGACCCGGTGGCTCATTGGTTGGGCTGTAACTGCCACTGTTTCCAGTGGCAGAAGTCCCTCACCAACAGCATGCCATATCGTCCATTCACTTTCATGGAGCAGCCACTTTGGACCATGCCACCACAATTCGGACTTCATTAACTGGCTAGCCGTTATACCCCTAGTTATGAGATCACTAGGGTTTTCCTTTGTATTTACATAATGATAAGCAACGTCTGGCAAAAGGGCTCTAATCTCATCTACCCTATTCCGCACATAAACTGGCAGAGACTTCTTGCTATGTATCCAGTTGAGTGCGACCTGACTATCGCACCATACGTGAACGATTTCAATATTTAATTCGCTCTCGTATGCTGCGCGTACATGTTGCACCAGACGTGCTAATAGCAGCATGGCAGTCAATTCCATTTTAGGGATAGTTACCTTCTTAACCGGGGCTACTTTGGCCCGGGCTGTAACTAAATGTGCCCCAAATGAAGTAACAACATATATGGCTACCCCGTATGCCGTGGCGCTAGCATCGCAAAACGTGTGTAATGTAATGTAACGTCACCGAACGCCGCCACTTTACGAGGTATAGGTTTAGTACATAGGATGGCATATTCATTCAACAACAATGTCCCTTGGTCATTCAGGTCCTCGGGCAAACTGTCATCCCATCCTATTTTACGTCTCCAAACTTCCTGCATTAGAATCCTAGCTCTTATGGTAATAGGTAATGCTAGACCCAAAGGATCAAAAAATTGCGCAACTTTGCTCAACAGACTTCTTTTTGTGTGCGCTCCTGTCTGCTGAGCAAAAGACCTTGTTTGAAAAGTTAGTATGTCATGTTTAGGTTGCCAGATCATCCCCAAATTTCTGGACTTTTCCTGGTTAAGAGATGCCGTACCATCCACCTGTATTAAACTCTGAAGATCTTCACTATTAGTAACCCACTCGCGGAGAAATAGATGTGCATCCGCAAAACAATCTGCGTGCTTGCCAGTATGCATATAACAAATCATCTTTGACTATCGCTAGTACCCTGCAAATTGTCAATGTATAATCCGCGAGATAGTTTACTTGTGTCCTCATGAGTGTCAGCTAGATGTTTTCTGATTGTGGCATTTAACAAAAACTGCGAGCAAGTGGCCCCAAAGAGTACAACCCGAAAACGGTATATTATGATGGGACTTTCAGAGTCGCTAATGTCGCCGAACCAAAGAAAGCGGGTAACATCTCTATCTTCCTCCTTTAGCTTGACCATCAAGAATGCTTTCTCGATGTCACTGGTATAGGCGTACTTTCCCAGCCTAAACCGCAATAGATGTTGGGACAGGTCCGACACCATGGACGGACCTGTCAACAGGCAGTCATTCAGACTGGGTTGTTGACCTTGGTGGGCAGAACAGTCATACACCACCCGTATTGGTGTGGTGACGCTGTCTTTCTTTACCCCATGATGGGCCAGATAGTGAACCCTACCCTTCTTACACGGTTCCTCGACATCGACTCTCTCAATAAAACCCCTATCCTCATAACTCCGAAATACATCGTCATACGCCTGGCGCGTGCTCGGTTCGTTAGACAATTTCCGCTGCAATGCGCGCAAGCGACCTAATGCCAAACCATAGTTGGTAGGCAGGCTTATCTCACTGTTCTTCCAGGGTAACTAACTTTATATTGCTTGTCTGAGGCACAGTAGCACACAGACTCGTCAAACCTTTGTAGCGCAACTTCCGAGTCATAATCAGTCTCCATAGGATTAATGCCTATGTGATCCAATCTCCACAGTCGTTCCAGGTCGAACTCGGCAGCCATCTTAGGGTCACTAGGTTGGGAATCCTCCCTTCCCAACTCCTCTGCCGCGGTTACATTGACTCTATATATGAGACCGTGTCGACCAGGACCTTTGACTGTGTAGTATGCACCTTTCCGCTCATGCAGTATCCAAATTTAGTGGGGATTAAAATTACACCACACATCTTTTTAAATCCAGGGTATACTACTTCATAATAATGATCCACACCAAGTAGAACATGCACCTCACTCTGATTTCCCATGGGATCTGACAAGTTAACCCCCTTGCTACGTAATGCGTGTTCCACCTTCTTCACCCACAGATACATATTCTGGTAGGGTGTCTACTACGATACAAGTCATAAAGTACCGGTTTTTTACGATAGAAATATGAAATCTCCGCTATCTCGTAGTCTTGTTTATCAGTAACCCCTGTGAAGCCCTGTAATCGAAGAGTCTCAGCCCCTACGATTCGGTGCTTCAGTCCCACTAGTACGGACCTCTTTATAAAGGAACGTTGAGACCCTTGATCTAGAAGTACCCGACAAACTTTGTTACTGTCATTACCTTCCATGGGAATCTGTATTGTGGGCAATATAGTGGTGTCTTGCGTGCTACCTAGTGCCACAGTTGTAGTACCCTCATTTTTGACGTCTTTGACTTTATCTGCTGTAGGACACAACTTATCAAAGTGATGTCCTTTGCAGTGGCGACAGGGCCTTAAGTATGTAGCAGTACATTGTCCCTGCTTACCATGTTCCTTTCTTAGACAACCTACACATAGCTTCAATCTTTTCGCCTGTGCTAGTTTTGTCTCATTTGTTGGGTATTTTACGCAGAAACTCCATTTATGTTTGTGGTTACATAGCTTACATAGAATCTGAGCAGGTTTTATTATACACACCCTCTTTCTTTACTTTAGTCCCACTGTCATGCTTACTGTTCCCCTCTTCTCCACATTCTCACTCCCTCCCGACTCATACATTCTCCCTTTGTTTCAACTGTAGATTATTGATCTCCTTACTGAACTGAGTTTGAATTCCCCCAGCTCAAATGATCTTACCTTATCAAGTATTGCCATAGGAAGCTTCTGACGCAAGATAATGACTATCATTTCCTGCGTGGTAAGCCCTAGGGTATCTAGCGATCGAGTATGCAACTCCATATTTGCCCTGTAGTTTGTCAACTCATCAACCTTATACGGTGGTTCTGCGAGCCCCAAGAAGGCGCCGACATGGGCCATCTTCAACAGGTATCTATCCCCGTTTGTGGTCTCTAATAAGTGTACCGCTTCAAGATAACTACCACCACTACTGCAAAACCCTCTATAATGTAAGGCCTCTCCTTTCCATTTGTCCCTTCAGATAGTGGAACTTGTGGTCATTATCCAAAGAGGATTCATGAACCGTAGATCGTAATACGTCCCAGATAGCTAACCACTCGGTCCTCTTGCCCCCAAATGTAGGAAGATTGAGCTTTGGGAGGTGTACAGTATGTTTTGGGTCAGCCCTTCTATGGGCCTCATTATCGCCTCCCTTCTTACTCGCGATTGCACGCTGTAATAGGTACTTCGCTCTAAAGACAGGTTCGTCATAGAGGGCGCGATTATCACACTCTGTAACAATCTCTTCCTCCTCTGTCATGGCAGCCACAATCACCTCACTCAGAGCCGTAATACGACCGTGGGTAACCTGGACGTTTTCTAATCTAGCCTCCAATTCCTCTAGTTCAGCAGTAGTGATGAAAGTGTTGACGTCCACTATTAGCCTATTCATTACTCCCCGAAGTCCCGCCCTTTGATTTTTAGGGGCTTTGTTCAGCACCCCACTAGACGGTGTCTCTTTACCGTTTTAATCCAATTTGCTTGCGAGCCTATAGGGTATGTATCTAAATATGACGTTAGAAAAACAAGGGCCAAATAACAGGCTACCTAAGAGAGACGCCAACCGGCGGACTTCTATGTTATGGAGAAAAAATAGTACACTATATAGCAATACCTACTAATGGATCATATTGAACAAGAAAAATGTTAGGTCAGGTCATATGTCACAGGAAGTCTGAAACAGAAAAGAAAATTATTGGGGAAAGATGATGGGTGGGATGCAGGACTTAGGCAGGCACAACGATGTGACCCTGCATTCCGGCTCTAACCATCGCTTGGCTAGCCTTGCCAGTTTATCATAGAGTTGTTCCTGCATCCTGTTATATGTCCCCTTGTTCATTGCCTTAAAATCCCTTACTGGTAGCTAATTCCCGGGTCTGGGCACCAATGTGGTAAACTATCAATGGAAGTTAAATATTACTAAGCTATAATGAATCAAATAAAATCAATCTAAATGATACTCTATATCTAAATTGAATTCAATCTGAAACAAGCTAATTATATCCAAAGGTCTCACATAATAAATGTATATAATTATAGGGTAAGGTTATAAGGGTTAATATTAGCCAGGAATTAACTCACCAATAGTTCCACGTGGCAATGAGGCAAGGGAGAACGTTTTACCCAATATGGCGGTGGACAATGGGGAACGAGACTTCGGTCCCAAGACACGAGTCAAGTTAAAGAAAGAATAAATGATTACATGGGAATGGACATGAATAATATGCTTATCTATCAGTCAGTCATGATGTCGATGAGAGCGTCGTGATGGTGTAGCTGTGTGTATTGCTGTATGTGTATTGTGATTAGAGGCACAAAAGCACGATCAACTGAGGGCGGAAAATTAGATGTTAACTGGTTGGTGTTCGTGAAGGCTCTGGCGTACCTCAAAAGCACACCTTGCTGCCTTGGCAAAACCGCCAGGAGCCCAAATTATCGTACCGCATTTAGGTTGCTCTATACGATAAATTATATTAATATATACGATAAATTCATATATACTACATAAGACCATGGCAATATTGCTTAATAGCATATTAAGCCTTTTATAACTTAACTTATTTACAATCTTATAATATACGATCTACTCGTCCTACGTCGTGCTGTAGGAGAGATCGTGACGTCACAGAGACATACAAGATCACAAAAGAGTCATATTCTATCGTATTTATACGATAGGGTGATTTAAAGTTTAAAAGTTAACCCCAATTGATCCTATCCCCACTTCTTTGAAACAGATCGCCGGGGAGGAAATACAACTACAGCATAGTTTTATATTGGCTTTGCAAAACCGAAAAAACTACAAACAACACGTGTCCGTATGAACACTGTTAGATGGGTACAGCCAACCCGCCGGGAATCAGAAGGAGCCTGAAACAGGCACCCCAGAGACGCAGACCTGGGGAGCCACAGACACCCACTCGCCGGGGAAACAAGCCTGTTTTAAACCACGCGTGGCCAAAACTTGGCAACCAGCCGGGGTTATCAAGGTGAAACCGAGAAAAACCCTCCGGAAAAACCCACCCCGTCCAGATACCATCTGAACGCAACACCGGACCGAGGCGTAGCTAAAACACAACTAACGCCGGGCCCAACATAGTCCGTGGAATTAGCCAAAACACAACTAACCCAGGACACATAAATAGTCCGTGGAATTAGCCAATACACAACTAAACCAGGATACACATGACACAGTAGTACATATTTAGAAAATAAATCAATAACACTTGTATATGTGATAAAGCTACGAGAGGCTGGCTAGGCCTAGGCAGACGGATAACAATAACAAGTCGGAATATAAACAAAAAGCACTGAATTATATCACAACAGGAACCACCGCCAACACACCACTGTAGCAAACACTTCCGGCAAAGGGAAGAACTGACTCGGGACCCAGAAAAAACTTCACTAAGTGAAGAAAAATACGCTGGGAACGACAGCAAAAATACGCTACCTCATCAGAAAGATAAAAGGAAGCAATAACGTGTAATGAAAGCCGCCTGCATCACAAAGCTAGCTAACTGTGAAAAAGTTCACCTGTCCACAACAGGACCACGAGGGTACATCCGAAATAGATGCCCCAAACATACGACCCAAAATACACTGCACTGCGGGCAACCAGCCCAGGACACTCCTGCTACGCATATCCTAACCTTACTCGATACATCCCGGAGTAAACAAATGAGAAAAAACTCACTAGGGACGCAACAAATGCGGAACCCGCGGAGCGTGGGGAGACAGGTCCGGGCAGGCTGAGCGCAGAGCAGAGAAGGAAGAATGACGCCTGCAGTAGCGTCTGGTCAAAGATCCACACAAGTACATCCACGATATGATGGAAAGCTTATTAGATAGTTATTCTTATTTTCTTTTTGTTTTTATTTTTTTGCGAAGTTTTTTCGTAGTGAGAACCCAATTCATAATGACTGAAGCCATGAGTGAGGTCGCGTGCGGTCATGATGAAGGCTCCTCAGTTTTTAAATGCTCTGCGCGGTAGATTCAAACTACGGCGGATTAGTGTTTGAAGAGGATGCCTTATGTAATAGGCATGTTCGTCAATGATGGAGGGGCCACTAATAAATTGTACTTTAATATGTTCCTCTAACAACAAACCAGCGTCCTGTTTCGAAACTTTTTCTGGCATTTACGTTATGCGGAAGGTGCCCCGGGACTTATGATAAGAAAGCTATCAAAATACAGAAACAATAAGCATCCTATTTTTGAGTTTAAGTATCTTTCACAGGGTTAAGGCTGTATATGCTTTAAGGCCATTAGATCCACCTCCCAGCCTTAAGACGACTGTAACATAACTATAGGTTTGAGTCCCGGAGGGAAGAATGAAAACCTAATTTTTAGTAATGGCCCCGAAATCATTGACGATATGCCTATTAGTATAATAGTCCTCTTTCAAGCACCCGCGGTCAGCGTGTTTGAAAACCCCGCCGCAGGGAGAAAGAGTCCTCATCATAAGTGTAACGCTAATTCTCTTATGGAATTGTCTTTATGATTGGGTACTCACTACGAAAAAACTTTGTAAAAAAATAAAAAATTAAAATTAACTTAAATATTGTTATATTAAGGCTTTACATCACGTGGATGTCTTATGTGGATTCTAGCCCAGACGCTGCTCCAAGCGGCGCCATACTTCCTTCAATGCCATATCAAGACTAAACTTAAGACATCACACGAATGGCAAGGGGATAGAAGGGAGTTCCCTACATCGTCAATGATTTCGGGGCCACTACTAAATATTAGGTTTTCATTCTTCCCTCCGGGACTCGAACCTATAATTTATTAGTGGCCCCTTCATCATTGACGATATGCCTGATATCTCAAGACTGGAGGGGGACATTTGTGACAACATCATACCACTAACAAATACCTATAGGTAGAGAAAAAGAATCATATAACAAATTAAGTGTTTATTGCTTACATACAATAAAATATAAACAATGGGAAAGAAAGCAGTGCGTTACTTCAAAGAAAGTCTGCTTACAATGACCATTCAGGTACATTAGAGAGAATATCACATCGAAATTCACTAGGTTTGATGTTCAAGGCACATAAATTATATGAATATGTTTTATGTCCTTAAAATAACTTTGTACATAGTATAACGTTTGTACATTTTAATTTACTATCTTCTAGATACAACTCTGATAGTTATCTTATATATACAAAATAAAATTTTCTTGAGCTGTAGAACCAGCTCGACTTATTAAGTATCACAGTTCGTGATCTTATCACATAGTCCGGCGGAGGGTCTAGATGTCTTAAGCTCTCCAGTCCCCCCCCCCCCTTTCTTTTCACTTAAATTAAAATAGCACATAGGCTTACTAGACCCGCTGACACAAGGCCACACAGGTTATTTTTGGTTTATCTAGGGCCACAGACAGGTACCGAGTTAAGAAAGTATGGTTGGAAGCCCACAATTTGGTATTAGCAATATCCTCTATTGAATAGTTGTGTAAAAACTGCAAAGAGACTGCCCATTTCCTGATGTCATGAGCTCGGCTCACTACTCCAGGGTTACTTTCCCTGATTACATCTACGAGTAAGGAAGCCAGTTTTCTCCTCGTGATGTGCGTACCTGTATAATTGACCCATAGGGCTCCCTGTTGTTGAGGCTGTGACACCCTCATAAACTTGATTAGAGCCTGCACCGGGCATGAATTATGATGTGTATGTCCCCTTTTGAGAGCCGGGATTGTAAATTCCGAGAACACATGCTCGCTATGCTCATTCTTTGCCACGAACGTGGGAGATTGAGCAATTTTCACATGTTCATTTAATCTACTAAACCTGAGGCAATTAGGTTCGTTGCTCATCGCCGCCAGCTCTGACACCCTGTTTCCTGTAGCCAAGGCCATAAGGAACACAGCCTTCTTTAATAATGAGTCAAAATACGGCGCAAGACTATACTTGCGCGAATGAAGCAAGGATAAGGCTTTGTCCAGTGACCAGGTAGGCATGAGCTGACGGGGTGGTGGGCGAAGCTTGAAACACGCCCTCATGAACCCTTTCTCCTCCGCCTGTGGTATGGATAGACCAGTGAGGTCATAAAAGGGAGTTCTAATGGCAGACAGATGATCTTTTAGTGTAACTACAGAAAAGTGCTGCTGGTCTAACAAATAATTCAAGTACTTAAAAACCAGAGCTACTGATGTGTCTGTTTGCGCCGTTTCCACTATCCAGGTTGTGAAAGTTTTACAATGTGACTGGTATTGCCTCCTAGTAGACATAGTATACTGATTGAGTAATTTATTTGTGACGCTTTCCCCATACAGAGTTAACCATTTAGCCTTCTGAATGTCCAAAAGGCAAAAGTCAGCGAGGTCTCTAGGTTGCCAATTGTCTCCATGTGGAAGTACGAGACCGGGAGCGACACCGGGTTCTCGCACCACGTTTTCAACTGGTGGTACCAAGTCTGAGCTGGCCATAGAGGCGCGATCATCGAGACTAGGCCTCGGTAACCCCGTAGTTTGTGAACTACTTGACACATGAGTGAAGCGTCGGGAGGCGGAAAAAGATAGATGGAACTCCACTTGTTCCAGTCCTCCGTCAATGCGTCTGGACCCCCCGCCGAAGTTATTACCCGGCGGGTTAGGTAGAGAGGGAGTCTGTGGTTCCCCTCGGACGCGAATAGGTCCACTTGTGGACGGTATGGCTCTGCAATCATCTTGTTGAAGACGTTTTGCTTTATAGCCCATTCTAGTGTGTTGCTCTGTCGCCGGGACAGTGCGTCTGCCCAGACGTTCGCAATGCCTGGGAGATAAGAAGCGTGGAGATGGATGCTCAGCTTTTCGGCCAGAGCAAAAATCTTCTCTGACAACTCTAGCAATTTCCGAGACCTCGTTGACCCTTGCTTTTGAATGCAGTGTACCGCATTCAAATTGTCCATCCGAAACGCCACTGATTTCCCCCGCAATTAGAAGCCGTGAGCCTGAAGGAAAAACAAAGGGACTAACAGTTCCTGCGCGTTGATATGATAATTCTCGGTTTGGGACCAAAGCCCTTGCCCTTGGTGGCCTAGGCTTGACTGATAACCCCAGCCTATTGTCCCCGAAGCATCTGTGTCTACCCATACCGTAGGTGGGGGAGAAACCCACATCATTGTTGAGTGCAATATCTCTCTCTTTGCCCAGACTGCCAGTAAGTTGTGAATTAAGGGAGGAATTTTCCACAATTTTCCCGTCGGCAATAGCGGGAAATATTTGTTGCCTTCCAAGATTAATCTCTTTACTTTCAACCGGCCCAACTTTACAGTTAGTTGGATCCAGTTGAGAGAACCGACCAGAGACTCCCAGATCCTCCTCGTCGTGTTCAGACTGTGGAGAAACAAATAATTCTTTAGAAATCTGTTGCGGTTGTCCACACTCTGACTGAGAGTAAGATTGGCTGTGTCCCAGACCAGCCCTATCCTCTGAATCGCCCGTGTGGGAACAAGATGCGACTTTGCCAAGTTGACCTTGAACCCTAGGGATTGTACATGATTGATAACGAGATTGACACGGGTTCTGCATAAACTCTCTGACTCCGCCACTACCAGCCAATCGTCCAGGTACCACAACACCTTGATCCCCTGATTTAACATTGGCATGCGGGCCTGCCGGAATAATTTTGTGAAAATTCTCGGTGCCAGGTTCAAACCGAATGGCATTCTTTGAATAACATAAGTCTCTTGCCTGATCCTCAAGGCGAGGAATTTTTGGAACCGTTTGTTGATGGGGACATGCCAGTAGGTGTCTGTCAGGTCTAACGATCACATCCACCCTAGTGGTGGAAGGGTTAGCCTGATGTGTTTCACAGTGAGCATCCAGAAGGGTACATTGTGAATATATTCGTTCAAACGCGAGAGATCTACTATTGGTCGCATTTGAACACTGTCCCTCTTTGGCACTAGAAAAAGTCTGGATGTGAATACAGGGCAAGTTGGATCGACTGGGACAATGACATGCTTGTTGATCATTTCCTGGACTAGCGACTCCACCTCTAAAGAAACATGATTGACTTCGTGAGTCTGACGTAAACGAGGTCGTCACCGCCAGGTGATCCCTTTGCGTACCAGTCCTTGCCCAAGTTCGCTGGGGCCAGGCCCGGTGACACGCCCGGAAAGACCCAGTGGATTGACTGGGTTTGTCCGGCGCACTACCCTCGGATCCAACTCGCCCTCGATAGGCCCTGGGAGAGAGAAAGTTTGACTGACTAGTTTTCTGCTGGTGGTGGGGGTAGGTGTGGACGGTTGGCTGGTTTTAGCTGGTGCTGTTCCCTGTCCTGACTTATGTTGTGGCCTATTCTTGTGATGCCACTTACCTGAGTGCTTACCCTGTTTACTGTAGGCTTGTTCTGTGTACCTCCTTGTGCTGGGGGAGACATGGGGCCCTGAAAGGGCTGCTTAGCACCAGAAGGATGTGACTTACCTCCAGTAAGGTTTCTTGAAGTTCTCCTTTTTAGCTTGGGAGGTACCCGGCTGCAAGTTGTCAACCATATTATAAACCGCCCTCCATGTGTCAAGGCTGAGCAAAGAAGCAGTTAAAACTGGGGAAAGAGTTACCCGGCGACCAATGTCTTCCGGTAACTTCTTAACCATATACACTCTTAAGTCTTGGCGTGCCCGGACAGCCTCCAACAAGGCTATCCGGATGTCGCCCACAGATTGGATGGAATTCTGTAACAGAAGCCTTCTAGATAGTTCAGTGGCCTTCCGTACATTTTGATCAGAAATAGCGGCTATAGTCCTCGTGAGGGACTGGGCTATCTGGCAGCTCAACAAAAATTGGGAAAATAGTCTGAAAGCTTTATTTCTCAATTTGAAATCTCTGTCTAAGTGTGTAGGAGGGGGAGTTGAGAAGGGTTCCTGTAAGTTATAGAGAGACAATTTGGGAGCCGACAAAAAATAAAAAAAGAGCTGGGGACACCCCTCCGGTTTTATTGATGGGCATGGAAAACCATAGATGTATATCTTGTGGAATTTGGTGGGAGGATTTTGAAGTGATAGTGGTCGCAAACTGTTGAGCTTCTGCCTCCCAGTCCATCCACGGGCCAACACCTACCTGCCCCACCTGCAGAACTGGGTTATGAGACTGGTCTAGGGCTGGAGTTGTATCCAACTCCAGCGTTAGCGCGTTGAGCGATTTTATATCGTTCACGCCGTCAGACTTCGTCCGCAAAAAGTCGTGCAGATGAGGTGGGAGGTAATGCCGGAGTAGAAGAGTATACAAAGAATTCAGGAGAATACACATTTGGAATGGCTTTGATAGTGACGTCTAATACTTGCCCTTGTGAATCTTTGGCCCTTAGTTTCTTACTCTTACTAACTTCTATCACCCACTCACTAGGCACTGGGATCTCCCCTGATACTGTTGTCTGTGCTAAGCTCGGGTTCTTAGCAATAGCCGGATTCCACGAGCAGTCGGGACCATATAAAAGAGGCATAGGGCCTTTTCTAAGTGGGGTTTTATCTAGAGGGGGAGGGGTAACATCCGTGAGAACGCGAACATTTGTAGTGGTCAAGGAGGCGGGCACTATAGTGCCACTTGCCGTAGTGTTCACTGGGAATACGTTAGTTTGAGGGAGTGATCTACTAGGGACAAGTCTGGAAGGTTCTAGGGGCCGCACAGCCGACCCTATCAGGGGAGCACCCGGCGGAGCTATGGGAGTATCTTGAGCTTTTGGTTCAGTGTATTGGCGCATAACTTTATGCAAAATATAATCTAAATCATCAGTAGTTATATATTTACTATGTAACTCCTTAGAAGACTCTGACCCCACTTCCGAACCATCCTCTGTGTGTTGGTTGAGCCGAAGATTGTTCTACCACTTCCGACTCTTCCTGTACCTTTAACGGTTCCGGCTGTTGTTGCTGCGGATCTGACCGTGGTGTAAAGGCCGGCCCAAGTTAAATCCGGCACTGAGGAAGGGATAATTTCAATATCCTCCATGTCTCTGACACTGTCTTGGAACCACACATTGTTCTCCACTATTGAGGGTTCCGATTGTCTCCACACACTTCGACCCTGTTTGGGAGGTTGAGAATCAGGTATCACTTGACTACCCTGTGAACTAATAAGGTCCTGATGTCTGTCTGATGTATAGCCCCAATACTGTTCAGCTAACACTCTTTGTGACACTATTGGGGGCCTACTGACAGGTAAGTTCAATTTTGGTATTGCAAAATGTACATCCTGATTCACACTTAATGATTCCCTAGATTCCTCCCTGGGATTTGACTCAGTCTCCTCCGTCCCCACATCTGAGCTGTCAGATTGGACGTTAGGCACGGAGGAGGTGGGGATGGAGGGAAATGGCCGCAGCTCCGGCGTTAGCCGGTGCCGCGACTGCGCCTCCTCCTTGCGGGAACTTTTATGTCCCTTCTCTGATTTTCTATGGCTAGATGTCGCCTCGTCATCTTTGCGCCCCTTGTGAGATCTTGAAGACTCTACTGAAGATTGTCTAGATTGCCTGAGGGGGGTCCTCGACCGGGACCTTGAGCGGTCACTCGGCCGGGGGGGGGGGGGGGGTTTTGCCTTGCTAGAATCACTTCTCTCGTCACTACTCACTAGCTCTTTTGATAGAATTTTAGTTTTGGTTTTAGGTTTAGTAGATTTAGCCGGCGTTAACGTCAGCACTGGTGACTTGATAACCAAGTGCTCCCAAAGCGCCTCATCGTCACAGTGTAGGGCCTTATGGGCAATGTCTTTCGTGTAGACATTAAAAGTGTTTTTTATTTCCTTGAGTGCTACAAGACATGAGCTGGACTGGAGAGAGGCGAACATAACAGCTATATTTAAGAAGGGAAAGAGAAATGACCTAGGGAATTATAGACCAGTCAATTTGACAAGTGTTGTGTGTAAACTAATGGAAACGGTAATTAGAGAAGGAATAATGGAGCATATGAAGTCAAACCAACTTTTCAGTGGGAGACAGTTCGGATTCTTGCCGGGGAGGTCAACGGTACTACAGCTAATTAAGGTGGTAGATGATTGGATGCAAATTCTAGAAGATGGTGATGTAATAGACGTGGTATATTGTGATTTTATGAAGGCCTTCGATAAGGTCCCACATAAAAGGTTAATAGAGAAAGTTAGAAGCTATAATATAGGGGAGAAATGTGTGAAATGGATAGAAGCCTTCCTGAAAGATCGGAGACAGAGGGTACTGGTGAATGGAATAGGCTCGGGGTGGAGGGAAATTACAAGTGGGGTACCTCAGGGATCTGTGTTGGGACCACTGCTGTTCGTTATATTTATCAACGACTTACCTGAAGTTATAACAAATGGAAGTGAAGTATACCTGTATGCGGATGACACTAAGCTGTAAAGAAGAGTGAGGAGTAAGGAAGATGTGAGTTTGCTTCAAGGAGATGTGGAGGGCATGAAGGGATGGTCTGAGCATTGGTTAACCTCTGAACTGCGTATGTGGGTAATTAGAAACGTCTGCCTGTGCTGACGTATTTGAGCTGTTTCCATCACTAAAATATTCATTTTACCATAAATAGCATTAATACTTATCCATATGCGCCTATTATAGGTTGATTATAAAGGTATTAACCTGTTACAACAATAAAACGAGTGAAAACAGCGTTTGGATGGTCAAAATCGGCGATACAGGCCGCAAGTTACATAATGTATGGGTGAGGCAACCTGCTTTCCCGCCAATTTCCCCCAAGGCCACTGAGACACTGTCGATCGATACTCTCTCTCTCTCTCTCTCTCTTGCACTCGCTTGCTAACAGTGATGACAATGCCCTGCTTGCAACTCGCTAATGTTAGCACAAAAATATACCTCAGAATAAGGGAATAACAGGAAAAATAGGTGATAACTGAAGGAGGGGAGGAAAGTGGGGAAGGAGGGGAGGTGGAGGACTGATATTTTGCATGGCCCAAGGGCAAACATTTTTTTTTTTTTTTTTTTTTTTTTTTTTTTTTTTTCGATGTTTATTTTATTTTTTATTTTTTTTCTCTGACTCTTAACCCGTCCAGCCCCGGCTAGTTTTGTAATGTTTGTTCACCAGAACCCGGCCGGTTTTCAAAAAATGGTTTTATTCCAGAAACAATAGCGAATGGGTTAGGAATGAAGGAAAAACCACAAAAAACCGCTCAAAAAGCTTAAAGAATGGTCCTACAGAGCCCCCGAAAACGTATTTTACAAGAGTAAAAAATTGAAGGCAATTACCCCAAAAAAACAGGTTATTGCGCGCTCACGCGCACGCACGTGGACTTTGAGAGTTTTCAACCATCGGCACGGTTGTTGTTGTTGTTGTTCCCTAAGCTGCCTGGCCGAACAGCCCCGTCCAGCCCCGTCCCCGAACAGCCAACCGCGGATGGCTGCCGACCCTCCACAGCCGGAGACAAGATCAATCGACCAGTGGAGGACAACCGGATGCCGGCCGCGGGGAGCAGTTTCGGGAGCCAAACCGTCACAACTATCCCCTGCCCCTCCCCTGGGGGCACGGGTCCTTGGAGTGGCTTCGGTCGCGCCGGGAATTTCCATCGGCACGGTTGCGTGGGATACGTGCACAGTTCCGATACAAATCTGAGCCCTCTTGAGTGGCTACACCTGAGGTTACAGTCGGCGCAATTAGGGTGACGCGCCAGGCGCGTCTCTGGGGCTGTGCGTTACATACATCGCCGACTTGTCAGGCGCGTCGCTGGGGCTGTACGGGTTAAGAGTCTTCCCGCAGTCTGCCGGGGGAACTCTTAAGAGTCTTCCTGCAGTTCCCGGGTTAATGCCTTTTCATCCAAAAAAATGCAAGTACATTCGGATTGGGACAAGCAAGATAGACAAGGTAGGATACAGTATGTATGAAGCGATGGAAGAAGTGAATGCAGAAATGGATATAGGAGTAGTGATAGACAATAAGTTAAATTTCTCAGAACATTTAGCGGAAAAGATAAACAAAACCAATATAATTGTAGGGCTGATAAGGAGGACATTTGTGTCACTTGACGAAGAAATCTTCAGGAATCTATACAGCACTGGTTAGGCCGCACCTGGAATATGCAAACCAGGTGTGGGCTCCATATATGGTAAGATAAAGGATATAGAAGCAGTGGAGAAAGTGCAGAGGAGAGCTAGCAAGCTGGTACCAACGTTGAAGAACGCGGGCTATGAACAGAGGTTGAGGACACTGGGGCTTCCAACACTGGCATATAGGAGAAAGAGAGGGGATATGATAGAGACTTTTAAGATAGTGTCAGGAAAGTACGATGAGGATGTGTGTGAAGGTATCTTCTTGATGCGGGAGGGAACAAGAACGAGAGGACACTCTAAGAAAATTTACAAAGAAAGAAATAGGCTTGAGAAGGCAAAGAACTCATTTTGTGATAGAGTGGTAAATGAGTGGAACGCACTGCCCCAGTATGTAGTCGATTCCGAATCAATAAGGGAGTTTGAAAGTAATCTTGATAAAGCATGGGTAAGACAAGATTTGAAGTTTGATTATAAAACAAAAATACAGAATAGTAAAAATGTTGCGTCTGCTACCGCCGCCGCCAACACCGTCAACGACCGCAGCAGTGCAAGTACTGGTACTGAGCTGGATACACAGGCCTAGTTTGCCTTTTTCCAGAGGATCTACTGTAAGAAACTGTAAGAATGAATGATCTTTCTTACCAAACAAATTGAACGAAGTTCGGAACAAATGGCGCACTTTTTGGATACCCAAATGCCTCGTGATCTATCGAGGCATTTTACACATTTGATACAAAGTTTGTGTGCAAACAAGGGTATAAGAGAGCAAGTAGCCGTAGCACAGAGAACAACTAGAGGCATGATGGAGCTAAAAAAAAAAAAAACGCCGGGATCGGCCCCTTCCCCTGCCGACCTGTGCCGCTACAGATGTGCCGCAATCTGGAAATAGAAAATTTCCAGGAATCAATGCTCATAAGGATAAACCGAGTGGTACACACATCATTACTCTCATAAATACGCCGGAAAGTTAGCTGTAGACCAACCGCTACTCTAACCTTCCACTGTACTTGTCTGCGACAAAACCGCTAAAGGTTTCGTCGTCTTTAGAACTGCTTACCTGTGACAAAGTGTCACTGGCCCGTAATAACCTTAAAAAGCACACTAACCCTTAGTCTAAAAGACCGGAAGGATAGTAATCACTAGACTGTTTCGCCGGGCGCGTATAAGTCTGGTCATACCGCGTGAGGTTCTTAGTCTGGGCGAGTTCACTCGGCCGGGCCAAGATTCCCTTGAGAATCCACATTTCCGCCGGGAATAGTGGTACAGCACACCACTCCGGGTAATTTGACTAGTTCCTTTCTCGCCTGCGAGGCGAGTCTCCGGCATCGATACACAGAAAGATCGCCGGAGGAAAAAAACAAACTTTTGAAGGAGACTGACTTTTATGGGAAAGTCAGAAACCCTCAAAACCCCACCAAATAGACAGGATGTCTCCTGCCACTTTGTTATCATGTAAAATACCCCACATGACAACAATATACACATCTTAGGGCTAAAATAGTAAAATTAAGCAATAATTCATACCCCTAGCCAACTAAGAATACCCCTAGCGAGGCTGGCCACGAGGCTCATAGTCATTAATATAATGAATCTCTTAGTCTTACCTCTGAAGAAGCAGCGACGAGCGGAAAAAAAAACTCGGCCTAGGGGAAAAGCAAAACACGGACCCTGGAAAGTTCCACACCACGTGTGACAACTCTTAGACCAGAGCGTCTGCTAAAATAAATAATAAAAAGCAACTGCCTCATAGCGATGGCCTG
Organism: Paralithodes platypus; assembly: GCA_032716605.1. NCBI lineage: Eukaryota > Metazoa > Arthropoda > Malacostraca > Decapoda > Lithodidae > Paralithodes > Paralithodes platypus. The sequence continues at coordinate 23,842,423 of CM064503.1, read as the reverse complement.
AAGCATTATTCTGCGGAAAGATAGCCTCCTAACTAATAGTTAAGTAGCAAACACTAAGGCACAGAACAAAAACAAGAACACAACATGAACGCGCGGGCCCAATGGGGGCTACAAGGTGCCTGTACAATAGTACCCTATTGTAACACTCGAAGAATAAAGCCGAGCACAGGCAGACACGTCTGGACAAGGTGGAAGCAGGGAGAGGAAGGAAGTATGGCGTCGCTTGGAGCAGCGTCTGGGCTAGAAACCACATAATACATCCACGTGATGGAAAGCCTTAATATAAAAAAATTTAAGTTAATGTTTATTTTTTATTTTTTTTACAAAGTTTTTTCGTAGTGAGTACCCAATCATAAAGACGATTCCATAAGAGAATTAGCGTTACACTTATGATGAGGACTCTTTCTCCCTGCGGCGGGGTTTTCAAACACGCTGACCGCGGGTGCTTGAAAGAGGACTATTATATTAATAGGCATATCGTCAATGATATATATTTCAGCCAGAAACTATTTTTTTTTATTTTTTTTTTTATGTGATTGAGGGAGGCAAAAGGCATAACTGCCTATAGCGAGTGCCTCCCCCATAGTTGAAAGAGTGACAGGGCCAAAATCAAGGGACGTTCGAGCCAAAATGCCTGGACACACAGAGTTTGAAGCAATTTAAGTCATAGGAAGAGGGAAAGACTGATTCTGGGAGAGAGTTCCAGAGTTCAGTTGTTGAGTAGAAGAAAGTTTGAGAGTAACGTTTCACTCTTGGGTTGGAGAGTTGCACAGAGTAGGGGTGGGATTGAGTTGCAAGACGGGTACCACGTGCCCTACGTAAAGGAGGTGGTATGCACTGGGATAGCTCTGAGGAACACTGATTATTATAGTAGCGATAGAATAGCGAGAGAGATGCAACATTGCGGCGGAGAGAGAGAGATTGCAGAGAGTTGGTGAGTGGACGGGAGTTAATGATACGAAAGGCCTTCCTTCTTGCTTGCTTCTGGGTTGGTCAGCGTGAATAGTGTTTCTTCTTTCTGAGTTGTCCTGGGTAGTCAGCCACCTAATACCCCATAAAGACGACCGACGTGTGATCCGACGTAAGAGACAGGTCCCCACAGACCCTGACTATGCTCCCTTCACCAACAACCAGACAAAGCACATCATCAACAATCTCAAGCATTCACCCGCCTGTGGCCTAGACAACATTATAGGTGCGAGTCCCGAAGGGAAGAAAGGAAAACCTAATATTTATTAGTGGCCCCGTAATCATTGACGATATGCCTTATACAGTAATGGCTCTCTTTGAACCCCAGAGCCAGCTGTTCAAATCACCAGCCCCGGAGCGTAGAGACCAATTCATCGTAAGCGTACGCTCATAATTACTTATGGACTCGTCCTTATGATGCTGATGCCACTACAAATAAATTAATTACAAAATAATAAAAATAAAAAGATTAGAACTTTTATCTGTTTTATGCTTCCCGTACGGAGTGCAGATGTTTGCTTAGCGTGGGTTTCGCATCTAGACGCTTACGCGTTCTCTTCCTTAACCCGGGAGCTGCGGGGAGACTCTTAAGAGTTCCCCCGGCGGACTGCGGGGAGACTCTTAAGAGTCAGAGAAAAAAAAAATCAACTTTTGACATTGAAAAAAAAAAAAAAATATATATTTTGTTTGGCCCCTGGGCCATGCAAAATCTCAGTCCTCTACCTCCCCTCCTTCCCCACTTTCCTCCTCTCCTTCAGTTATCACCTATTTTCCCTGTTATTCCCTTATTCTGAGGTATATTTTCGTGCTAACATTAGAAAGCCGGTTGCAGGGTGTGGTCATCACTGATAGCAAGCGAATGCAAGAGAGAGAGAGAGAGTATCGATCGACTGTCTCAGTGGCCTTGGGGGAAATTGGCAGGAAAGCAGCTTGCCTCACCCATACATTATACAACTCGCGGGCTATATCTCTGATTTTGACCATCCAAACGCTGTTTTCACTCGTTTTATTGTTGTTTCAGGTTAATACCTTTATAATCAACCCATAATAGGTGCATATGGATAAGTATTAATTCTATTAATGGTACAATGAATATTTTAGTGACGGAAACACTTCAAATACATGCGCACAGGGAGAGGTGTCTAATTACCCCCATGCACACTTGTTAGGTTAACTGATATATCAAGATATTCTAGAAAACATCAGAACGAATGGGAAGGGGATGGTTGGGAGGGCCGGAATCGTCAAAGATTCCGGGGCCACTACTAAATATTAGGTTTTCCTTTCTTCCCTTCGTGACTCAAACCTATAATTTATTAGTGGCCCCTCCATCATTGACAATATGCCTGATATAACAAGTCTGGAGGGGGACATTCGTGATAAACATCAACACCATTAACAATAAAAATAGGATGAGAATAAACCCTTTGCTTAGAGCTCTAACTTTGTAATTTTTGTAACAATAATACATAAAAATTTGTAAAGAAGATACAGGTAGCGTACTTAAAACTATACCTGTGTACAAACTTCCTGAAACCTTGGATAGAGGTTGTAGAAAATTGCACTTCATATAAATTTATCGATTCTATATGATCTTTGCCCCATGAATATTATTTCCTCTCACTTAAACATTAGGCTACCATAGTGCGGTGGGAATATGAACATGATTAGATTAATATCCAGTATTCGAGAATGGATAATAAGTCGTAGGCGTGTGCATAAACCTTTAACCGTCTTGGTGGTGTAATGGTTAAGGTGTTTAAAAATCTGTGTGTGATAACCCGGGTTCGAATCCTGGTGGATCACATAGGCTATAATTATGCTTTCATTAATTTCATTGGAGGTGTTTGGTGTTGTGGTGAAATTAATAAAAAATAGATACAGTATGTACAAACAGTTCACTTACATGCACACAACATATATAACTGTATACAAAATAAAATGTTTGCCTATGCATATCACAATGGACAGTACAAAATATTTTTGACTCTCTTGACTAGCTTTCAAGTCCTTGAGAAACCACAGTGCACTTGCACTACAACATCCGGCGTGCTGAGGGTCTTAGCTATCGACACCCCCCCTTTCTCTTCTTAAAACTAAAATAAAAAGCACCAAACAACTCAATGCAACGCAGGTCATACGTGGTTTATCTAAAGTAACTTACAGGTAACGTGTCAAAAAGGTGTGATTCAAAGCCCACAAATTTGTTTGGTGAAAATCATTTACTGAGAAATTCTTTAACCCTCGAACTTTGGGCCCTTTAAATACTCCCGCCAAACCCGAACCCGGGTAAAATATTGAATTCTCGGGATTTTTCCGCGCCTTTTTATACACGAACAAATGGCCTAACCTAGCTTATATATATATATATCCAGTGGCAGTTTTCGTTGTTGTCTTGCTTTTGGTGAAAACTAGAAGTCTAGACCAAGTGGTTCAGTTTTTATGATAAAAAATAATTAGGTCTGTAAGCAGGACGAAAGGCTAGAATTCAGTGTTTACTCCCGACTTTCGTCATTTACCGATACTCATATCTCTGCAAATAAATGGCCTAACCAAGTTTTTATGCATACCAGAGGTAGATATGGTTCTTGCCGTGCAATAGGTGAAGACTAGAACACTACATTGTGTAGTTATTGTGCGAGGTGAGAAATAAGACGGCGAGTGAGGCGGGAATTCCGACCTTTGTCCGAATGCAGCGCCGCCGCTCTGCCGACCGTGGCTATGGTCTGTTTATATTCGTTCAACAATTTATTATTGATTATTGATTATGGATTATTTATTATGTATTATGTAATAATATTGATTATATTGATAATTGATTATTGATTACTGATATATTTCACCATTGTAACCATTCCTAAGTCACTGTCGTCTGTTTTCATGCATGATTTGGGACTCAGTTTCAGAAGGTACAATTTTTCGTAAGGCTTGCTTACAAGAAGGAGTCAGCTGACTAGCTGGCTGTGTGTTTTTGTTGTTGTTGGTTATACGGACGACCCGCCAAGACAACAAAACTTTCTCTAGTGCAGTTTTAATTGGTTTTAAGCCTTAGATTAACCCGTAGGCGATTCAGAGGCCATCCGGGTCTCACAGTGGCAATAGCTAATGGCCTCCTGAGCACCCATCCGAGTCTGGAGGGTTAAAAAACGGAGTGAAACTGCCCACCTCCGTATGTCATGTGCCCGCCCAACGGCTCCAGGATTGCTTTCCTTAATCACATCAACTAACATAGCTGCTAAGTGCCGCTTTGTGAGACGTTTACCTGCCTGATTATTTATTATGTATTATGTAATAATATTGATTATATTGATAATTGATTATTGATTACTGATATATTTCACCATTGTAACCATTCCTAAGTCACTGTCGTCTGTATATATACCATTAGGTATTCAGTCCTCATGTCATAGTAGGAGTAACTTCAAACTGTATTATTTTTCTGTATGCTAATGTAATGTACCTATTATGACAATACAATATTTGAATTGAAATTGAATTGATTAACCCAAAGAGCTCCCGGTTGGTTAGGCCGGGACACTCCAACCTAGGATAGTAGTGACTTCACACAGCCTGTGGTGAGTGTCACCTTGTTTGAGCGCCGGCACCTCAAACTCTGTGAAACATGTTCATTGTGTGTTATTTTTGGCAACAAAAGTGGGCGACGGCGCAATCTGAACACACGCATTACGGCGTACGAACCTAAGACAATTGAATTCGTTGCTCATCGCCACCAGCTCAGATACCCGGTTTCCTGTAGCCAAGGCCATAAGGAACACAGCCTTCTTTAAAATTGAATCAAAAGTAGGGTGGTGACTATATTTCTGAGAATGAAGTAAAGACAAAGCTCTGTCAAGTGACCAGGTAGGCATGAGCTGGCGTGGTGGTGGGCGAAGCTTGAAACATGCACGCATGAATGCCTTCTCCTCCGCCTGCGGTACTGAGAGCCCTGTTAAATAAAAAAAGGGAACTCTAATTGCGGTCATGTGATTCTTTAGCGTGACTACTGACAAGCCCTTATGTTCAAACAGATAATCTAAATATTTGAGAATTAAGGACACCGAGGCCACGGTCTGGTCAGTTTCAACGATCCAAGTAGTAAAGGCTTTCCAGTGAGAATGGTACTGATGTCTAGTAGAGAGGGTGTATTGATTGATCAATTTATAGGTAATGCTCTCCCCATAGTGGGCTAACCATTTAGCCTTCTGAATATCTACAAGGCAAAAGCTAGCGAGGTCTTTAGGTTGCCAATCATCTCTAAGTGGAAATACGAGATCGGGAGCGACACTGGGTTTTCGCACCACGTATGTCTTCAATTGCGAGTACCACACCTGAGCCGGCCACATGGGCGTGATCATCGGGACTAAGCCTCGATAATCCCGTAGTTTGTGAACTACTTGACACATGACTGAAGCGTCTGGTGGTGGAAACAGATAAATGGAATTCCATTTGTTCCAGTCTGTCAGCAGTGCGTCTGGTCCTCTCGCCGTGGTTTGCACCCGGCGAGTGAGGAAGATAGGGAGTCTGTGGTTCTCCTCGGATGCGAATAAGTCCACTTGTGGACGGTATGGCTCTGCAATCATCCATTGAAAGATGGTTTGCTTGAGCGTCCATTCTACTTGTGTGCTCTGTCTCCGGGACAGAGCATCTGCCCATACGTTGGCCACGCCTGGCAAATGGGATGCTTGAAGATAAATGTTTAGCTTCTCTGCTAACACAAAGATCTTTTCCGACAACTCTAGCAACACTCGAGACCTCGTTGACCCTTGCTTCTGAATGCAAGTGACTGCATTTAGATTGTCCATTCGAAAGTCTATTGATTTTCCCACTAGAGTCGTTCCGTGTGCTTGAAGGAAAAAATAAGGGGACTAGCAATTGTTTTGCATTGATATGAAACTCCTTGAACTGGGACAAAAGACTGAGTGTCTACCCAAACCGTAGGTGGAGGAGATGTCAATGTCGTAATTGAGTGCAATATTTCTGGCCTTGCCCAGACCGCCAGTAAGTTGTGGATTAATTTCGGGATATGCCATGACTTGTCCGCCGGCAAAAGCGGAAAATGTCTGTTTCCCTCAAAGATTAACCTCTTTACTTTCAACCAGCCCAACTGTACCGTTAGTTGAATCCAGTTTAGAGAGCCTACCAAGGACTCCCACACTTTCCTCGATGTAGTCAGACAGCGGAGAAACCAAAACAGTTTCCTGCAAAACCTGTTGCGATTGTCCACACTCTGGCTGAGAGTCAAGTATGCTGTGTCCCACAGCAGACCCACCCACTGAATTACCCTCGTTTGGACAAGGTGTGACCTTGCCTAGTTGACCTTGAACCCGAGGGATTTGACATGACGTAGAATTATATTGACATGTTGGAGGCATAGTATCTCGGACTCCGCTACCACTAGCCAGTTGATAAAGTACCACATGATCGTGATCCCTTGCTGTAATAGTGGTAACAGGGCCTGTTGAACTAATTTGGTGAATACTCAAGGTGCCAGGTTCAGACCGAAAGGCATTCTTTGAAAAAAATAAGTTTGATGCCTGATCCTCAGTGCGAGGAATTTTTGGAACCTTTTGTTGACTGGGACATGCCAATAGGCTTCTGTCAGGTCTAAAGAACACATCCAACCTTGCGGCGGAAGTGTTAACCTGATCTGATTCACAGTGAGCATCCTGAACGATGGGTTGTGAATGTAGCGATTCAATTGAGACAGCTCTACGACCGGCCTCATCTGAGCGCTGTCCCTCTTTGGCACGAGAAAAAGTCTGGACGTGTAAACAGGGCGAGTTGGATTGACCGGGACAATGATATGCTTGGTGATCATTTCGTTGACTAGTGACTCCACCTCCAATGAAACATGATTGATCTCTAAAGGTTGACGTAAACGAAGCCGCCGGAGCCACTGCCAAGTGATGCCCTTGCGTACCACTGTCCTGGCCCAAGTTTGCCGAGGTCATGCCCAGTAACACGTCCGGAATTCTCCAGTCACACAACTGGACATGTCTGGCAGAGCAACACTCGTATCCAACTCGCCCTTCAGGGGCCCCGGGAGTAAGAGAGCTTGGTGATCTCCTAGTTTTTTGACTGGTTTGTGGTGGGCTGTGAAGACTGGCTAGGGGGAGTGGATCGCGAATGCTGACCTGACTTTCCCTTAGAATGCCCCTTGTACCATTTACCTTGTCCCTTCCCCTGGGTCTTACCTCGATTGGAGCCACTGCTTCCAGGCTTGGAAGGAGTCTTGAAGGAAGGAAAAAACTTGGAACCACTTGGGTGACTCTGAGGACTCAATTTAGGCTTAGATTTAGTTACCGACTCATTCCTAGGCATGGGGACAGTCATTCTCGTCGAGTCTAAGAGGCTACATACTGACATCCACATATCTGGTGCAACTAGTGTGGTAGTCAAAACAGGTGATAAAACCAACCTACGCCCTATATCTTTTGGCAGCTTCTTTACCAAAAAGACCCTCAAGTCTTGGCAAGCCCGGACTGCTTCCAAGAAAGCGACCCGTATATCACCAAGCGTCTGAACAGAGTTCTGTAAAAGAAGCCACCTAGTAAGAGACAGAGCCTTGGTAGCTTGTGCATCAACTACTGCCTCAGTCTTCCGAACAAGGGACTCAGCCAGCTGGCGACTGATCAGGAATTGAGACAGTAGCCTCCAAGCCTTTTGCCTAAGTTTGAAATCCTTGTCAATCTGAGAGGGAGTCGGACTGGTGAACGGGTCATTTACTAAACACAATGAGAGTTTAGGGGCGCTTAAAAATTCCAAAACTGTTTTACATACGCCCCCGGCAATGGCTACAGGCAAAGAGTATCAACTATGTTGTTCCTGAGGAATTTGATGAGTTGATTTACTGGTTATAGTACTAGCAAAATTCTGTGCTTCTGACTCTCAGTCTAGCCATGGACCCGTGCCTACCGTTCCGATATGTAAGACTGAATTACCGGACTGATGACGAATTGGCTGAGTATCTAACTCAGGTGTTAGACTAAAAAGAGCGCTAATATCGTTAAAGCCATCGAGTTTTGACCAGTCCGCATACAGTCTCACAGACGAAGCCGGAGGCAAAGCAGGTGATGGAGCATATACAAAATAATCAGGGTTGTACACATTAGGTATAGCCTTAACAGTAACGTCCAATACTTCACCCGAGATGTTCTTAGCCCTTAGGTTCTTTGATTCGCTAACCTGTATACACCAATGTTCAGGAACCGGAGGTTCCCTCGACACTGTCGGTTGCGCAGCCTGAGGGTTAAGAGCAGTAATGTTTGTCCAGGACCTGTCTGGTCCATATAGCAGAGGCATCAGAGCTTTCTTTACCGGAGTTTTATCAAGGGGAGGTGGAATAATATCTGCCAAAAACGCGAATATTAGAAGTAATTAGAGTTGACGTTACATTAGACAAACTAGACGTGACATGCGAGGGAATAATGTTTTGCTTTGGTGTAACCTGCATGGAACCCAAAGGCCTCGCAACCGGCGGTGGAGTGGGAGAAACTGGCACAGACGTATCCCCTCCGAACTTACTCAAAAAAGCATCCATAACATTTTGGAGGTCTCCCTTAGTCACAAACTCCTTGGTTTGATCCATGGACATAGTAGATTCGATATCTGAGTGCCCTGCTGACGCTACTTGTTGTCCCGACTCAAGTTGCTCGGAGATGTCATCGCGAATGAATTGACACTCCATAGATTCCAATGACTGAGCTTCCAGTGACCGAGCTGAGGGGAGTCGAACCTCCTCAGACCGGACAGCGGGTTCTAGCACTTCGCGCTCAAAGTCTTCCCAGCCTAAGTTGGGGATGGACGACGGAAGAGGAACCTCACTTGACTCTTGAGGATATCCTCTATAACATTGAGCGAACACTTGAGATGGCACACGGCACTGAGGTGTGTGACTGCGGGGAATTGCATATGGCCGTGGCCTTACTGATGGGGAAACATGGCCTATAGGGTGGCTTAAAAGTTCACTGGGCATGTCCCTGGGCGGTGTCGCAGCAACCCTACGGACCGTCCCCGACTGGCCGGATTTAACTTTCGGCACAGCCAGGGACAGTCTAGTAGTTTCGGGTGCCGGCGAAGGCGATGTCCTAGACCTCACGCTAGAGACTGCCTTACGGGACTAACTTGGATGCACTAGAGTCGGACACTGCATCTTCAGGCGTTCTTTTACGTTGCTTCTTCGCCGCCTGTTGTGCTGGCGGAGGAGAGATTGCCCTGCGCAGAGGAGACCTCGATCTAGACCGACGCCTCGATTGCGGTGGTTTCGACGAATCCGGCGCAGGCCGCTTCGCCGACTGGCAGGGGGGACTAGCTTTCGTCTGTGTGTCGTCATCGGTAGTTTCGTCTGAACTGATGGTCGGTTTTGAAAGTACCTTAGAAACTCTTTTCTTAACTGTGCCAGAATGAGTGTTCGATTTAGGAGGGTTAGCACTGGAGGGTTTTATCAGTAATTCCCAAAGTGGCTTGTCATTACACTGTAGTACCTTATGGGCAACATCTTTACTGTAATCATTAAAGCAAGATTTAATAGCCAAGTGCACTATACGACACCCTTCCTCCTTATGGTTTATGAAACCATTATGTAGTCGTACACACATACTGCACTTTTTTGTAACCCACTGTCCACACGACCGATTTAGGCACGAGACACATTTAACACAATGTTTATGTCCGGTTACAGGAAGGTTAGCACATAAATCCGAAGAACAGAAAGCTATATGTTCCATGATTAGTCCTCCCCCGCCAGGATTGGTGACGGTCCGGAGCTCCTCGCCGAGGAGACGTGAACCTGGAAAAGAAATGTCCAAGAATCAATGCTCATAAGGACAACCTGAGACATTTCAACACCTTATAGTACACAAGAAAAATAGACGTAGCGATCACCACTACTCTAATTTTCCTGTGTATCCTTATGGAAAAACCTTGATACGGTTTTCTCATGAAGGAATTTATATACTGCTTACCCATGATAGTGATTATCAATGACCTATACTAAGTGCTGCCTAGAAAGCGCTTTCTAGTAAGCGACCATCTCGCCATGAGTGGAAAGTGGTTAGCAATGACTCTTCCGCCGCGATGACAGATTAGTAGTCTTCCCGCCGCGCTAGGAATATTTAATAATACAGTAAACTTCCGTTAATCCGAAGGGCAGCGGACCGGCTCTCGTTCGGATTAGTGGATTTTTCGGATTATCGGACTTTACCCCTATGAACCTGTGTATGACGAAAACATTGAGACATTAGGCCACCCAAATGACACAATGGTGCACACACACATATCATATGTTCATGAAATCACTTCAAAAGTTTACCATTGTCATTGTAGCCTATTAACTACTTCAAAACATTCAGATTAATGGTCAAAGGAATCTGCTGATATAAACGTCTTCTTCTTCTTCCGTCTACTAGCGAGTTTGTCTTGCTCTTGAAGATCAGATGTGGTTCGGGAAGTAATGCCTTAACAACGGCACTTCCCTGAGAGGTTCTTGTAATTTTCCTTTTGTGATTTTCCTTTTGTGACGTGCTCTGTTATATTATATTGTATTGAAAGCACCCTTGTCTTGTTGTCTTGAAAGCACCCTTGGGATGCTCCGATCACTGAACTATAAATAGTAGCGTATCGGAACATCCAAAGGTGCGTTTTCAAGCTCAAGACTAATACGTCCAAAGGTGCGTTTTCAAGCTCAAGACTGAATGCGCTTGCAGAAAATGCGGTGCAAGCCAGTAGCGCATCGGAGCGTCCCAAGGATGCATTCAAGAGCAAAACAAACTCTCTAGCAGACGATGTGGAAGAAGAAGAAGACGAAGGTGTTTACGATTATATCAGTAGCTTCCTTTGACCATTAATCTGAATGTTTTGAAGTAGATAATAGGCTACAATGACAATGGTAAACTTTTAAAGTGAATTCATGAACATATGATATGTGTGTGCTCCATTATGTGTCATTTGAGTGGCCTAATGCCTCAAAAAGGGGACTTTGGGACTTCTTGAAAGGTGCGTTTTCAAGCTCAAGACTGAATGCGCTTGCAGAAAATGCGGTGCAAGCCAGTAGCGCATCGGAGCGTCCCAAGGATGCGTTCAAGAGCAAAACAAACTCTCTAGCAGACGATGTGGAAGAAGAAGAAGACGAAGGTGTTTACGATTATATCAGTAGCTTCCTTTGACCATTAATCTGAATGTTTTGAAGTAGATAATAGGCTACAATGACAATGGTAAACTTTTAAAGTGAATTCATGAACATATGATATGTGTGTGCTCCATTATGTGTCATTTGAGTGGCCTAATGCCTCAAAAAGGGGACTTTGGGACTTCTTGAAATTCGGACCATCGGGTGAATTCGGATTTGGCCTCAAATTGAAAAATTCGGACTATTGGGAGATTCGAATCATCGGTCGTCGGATTAACGGACTTTTACTGTAGTATAGGTGAGTCATTCCGGCTGAGCCGAAACATCCCTTGGAAGCCTTCCTCTTCCGCAGGGAGTTCGTTCTAGTTCAAGACAACAAACTGGTTACTTGGATCCTGCTCAACATTAGAATGCCACTAGTGGGGCGCCCAGCGAGGGTGATCCTAACCTTATTCTACTACCAAGTCTGCAACAAGTATAGGAGAATACATAGTATTATAGTCAAGAGCTATCCCAACACCCGCAACTACTGAGACTATCTCATCGTCCAGAAGAAGAGGGCCACATATATTATGGCACAACATTAATGTACAGTAATAATAAACTTAAAATTACATCCTAGACATAAACATAACCTACGCAGAGGCTGGCCACGAGGCCTAGGGCAAGTAGAATATCGACGACATCGACGAATTACTCTTACCTCCAGGAAGAATTAGCACTCTCCTCCATCTCGACGACAGGAACGCAGGGAAGCAGACGCAGATACCAGAAGCAAGGTTCTTTACTAAGTAAAGCAACCCTAAACTAAAAGTTCTGCCGACGAACAACAAAAAACGCTTAACCCACCAGAAAGGTGGCCGAAAAGCGTTGCCCTTATAGTAATAAATAGCCTCTAATCCTAACTCATAAGGCTAAAACTAGAGGGAAAAACAAAAACACAATAATGGAATCCCCGTCTTATACCGACCCGAGGTAACGCCATCACCTAAAGCACCCTTAAACACAACGCCTGGGGATCACGCCATTCAGCACGCCCAACCTAACTAATCTAAACCTACTCTAGAACATCTCAGATTAGTACAAATGAGCAAAAGACTCACTATCCGGACTGAAGAGTGACGAATGAAGAGAGGTCGGGACACACGTCCGCTCGGCGCTGACCCCCGGAGTGTGAAGGAAGAGAACGCGTAAGCGTCTCGATGCGAAACCCACGCTAAACAAACATCTGTACTACGGGAAGCGTAAAACAGATAAGAGTTCTAATCTTTTTCTTTTTATTATTTTTTAATTAGTTTTTTCGTAGTGGCATCTGCATCATAAGGACGAGTCCATAAGTAATTATGAGCGTACGCTTACGATGAATTGGTTTCTACGCTCCGGGGCGGGTGATTTGAACAGCTGACTTTGGGGTTCAAAGAGAGCCATTACTGTATAAGGCATATTGTCAAAGATGGAGGGGCCACTAATAAATAAGCAACATACACCTCAGACACCTAGGACCACAAGGCATACAAGCACTCACTAACATATCAAACTACAGTTATTCACACAACACAATACCAGACATCTGGAAGCATTGTGTCATCATTACATTCCCCAAACCCAACAAAGACCCCACGCTACCCTCCTCACACCACCCTATAACACTCCTTTGCACCCCTCCAAAGTCATACAACGCCTTGTACTACAACTGACCACACACGCTCTACCCCTAGCTCCAACACAACATGGCTTCAGGCCACTGTACTCCACAAACACCCTTCTCACAGACCTTACACAAAGAGCTTTTGACGGCATCAACTCAGCCAGACCACCACACAGATCACTACTAGCCACACTCGACATTAGTAAAGCCTTCGATGCCATCCCCCGCCACAACCTAACAAACAAAATCTACGACACAAACATGCACAACAACACAAAAAAGGTGGCTGGCCAACTTCCTAGCAGGCAGATGTGCACATGTATCTTTTGCCGGTCAGTCATCTAGCATCAGAAATTTCCCTAACGGAGTCCCGCAAGGATCCGTCCTGTCGCCCGCACTCTTCAATCTGTACATGAATGATATAAATACACCCCATACACCCCAAATAAACATAGCCTCATACGCAGACGACATAACACTCACATTCACACACCAAAACCCAGAAACGGCAACACTTCTCCTTCAACCCTATCTCAACACAGTACATGACTGGTGCACTACAAACAGACTCAATTTATCAGTGGCCCCTCCATCATTGACGAACATGCCTATTACATAAGGCATCCTCTTCAAACACTAATCCGCCGTAGTTTGAATCTACCGCGCAGAGCATTTAAAAACTGAGGAGCCTTCATCATGAGCGCACGCGACCTCACTCATGGCTTCAGTCATTATGAATTGGGTTCTCACTACGAAAAAACTTCGTAAAAAATAAAAACAAAAAGAAAATAAGAATAACTATCTAATAAGCTTTCCATCATATCGTGGATGTACTTGTGTGGATCTTTGACCAGACGCTACTGCAGGCGTCATTCTTCCTTCTCTGCTCTGCGCTCAGCCTGCCCGGACCTGTCTCCCCACGCTCCGCGGGTTCCGCATTTGTTGCGTCCCTAGTGAGTTTTTTCTCATTTGTTTACTCCGGGATGTATCGAGTAAGGTTAGGATATGCGTAGCAGGAGTGTCCTGGGCTGGTTGCCCGCAGTGCAGTGTATTTTGGGTCGTATGTTTGGGGCATCTATTTCGGATGTACCCTCGTGGTCCTGTTGTGGACAGGTGAACTTTTTCACAGTTAAGCTAGCTTTGTGATGCAGGCGGCTTTCATTACGCGTTATTGCTTCCTTTTATCTTTCTGATGAGGTAGCGTATTTTTGCTGTCGTTCCCAGCGTATTTTTCTTCACTTAGTGAAGTTTTTTCTGGGTCCCGAGTCAGTTCTTCCCTTTGCCGGAAGTGTTTGCTACAGTGGTGTGTTGGCGGTGGTTCCTGTTGTGATATAATTCAGTGCTTTTTGTTTATATTCCGACATGTTACTGTTATCCGTCTGCCTAGGCCTAGCCAGCCTCTCGTAGCTTTATCACATATACAAGTGTTATTGATTTATTTTCTAAATATGTACTACTGTGTCATGTGTATCCTGGTTTAGTTGTGTATTGGCTAATTCCACGGACTATTTATGTGTCCTGGGTTAGTTGTGTTTTGGCTAATTCCACGGACTATGTTGGGCCCGGCGTTAGTTGTGTTTTGGCTACGCCTCGGTCCGGTGTTGCGTTCAGATGGTATCTGGACGGGGTGGGTTTTTTCCGGCGGGTTTTTCTCGGTTTCACCTTGATAACCCCGGCTGGTTGCCAAGTTTTGGCCACGCGTGGTTTAAAACAGGCTTGTTTCCCCGGCGAGTGGGTGTCTGTGGCTCCCCAGGTCTGCGTCTCTGGGGTGCCTGTTTCAGGCTCCTTCTGATTCCCGGCGGGTTGGCTGTACCCATCTAACAGTGTTCATACGGACACGTGTTGTTTGTAGTTTTTTCGGTTTTGCAAAGCCAATATAAAACTATGCTGTAGTTGTATTTCCTCCCCGGCGATCTGTTTCAAAGAAGTGGGGATAGGAACAATTGGGGTTAACTTTTAAACTTTAATTCACCCGGTGGGTGCAACCTGGAAGGGTGGGATGACGTAATTTGCAAAATTCAGTTTAGTTGACCAGTCAATTGAGGGATGCTTTGTGTATCGCCTCCTTCAACATACGGCGCTTTAGGGCACAATTGGGGTTAACGTTTTTTAAACTATTATTCACACCTGGCGGGTGTTTCTTGCACGGATGAGAATAACGAATTTACAATTCAATTAGTTAACCAGACATTTGAGGGATACGTTTTGTATCGCCGCCTTCAACATACGGCGATCTAAAAGATACTTCGGCAGAAGTTAGATCTCGTATATTTGTCAGGCTTCCCAGTTTTTTATCTACGAGATAATTCGGGGGCCGGCGTCTTTTTTAGGTTTTTTTTTCTCCAAAATTTAATATGGAAACAAACACCACCGGAAAGACTTAATCACTTATAAACGCCATGATGGTCTTTATATATTATGTCAGAGGGTATTCATAAATCTTTTGGACAAATTAAGATATTCTGAAATCTTTTACTTAGGAAACCCCACCGCGTAGCGAGCTGTGGTCGTTGAGTATTACGTCTCGTTACCCGGCGGGTTATTTAACACCTGTGTGCGAACATGAGTGGGTTAACCTTATGAGCATTAATTCCTGGAAATTTTAAATTTTCCAGAGCTGGGTCCCGGCGGGTCTATGCAGAACCTGGAGTAGTTTCCCTCCAGTCCCTGTCATGGCTACCTTTGCCCCGGTTTTTGCTGTATGCATTACGCCCTCCTGTTCAGGTATCCCTATTTTTGCGCACACCCTTTGTATAAAATGTGTTAAAATGTCTCGTTTGGTGGGGGTTACCTTTCCGGCGTTTTTCTCGTTGCTCCGAGAACACCGTTTTTGTTTACCGAGTTTTAGTCAGGATGGCTAAAATAGGTAAGTTACCCCGACGAGTTTGGTCGCTTGAGGGCTCATCAGAAACTGCGTTTTCTGTGGTCGAGCCTGGGATCAGGCTTCCTGTGTTATTCATTGCTTTATGCATTACGCCCTCCTGTTATGTCTCGTGTGGTGTGGGTTACCTTTCCGGCGTTTTTTCTCGTTGCTCCGAGAACACCGTTTTTGGTTACCGAGTTTTAGCCAGGATGGCTAAAATAGGTAAGTTACCCCGACGAGTTTGGTCGCTTGAGGGCTCATCAGAAACTGCGTTTTCTGTGGTCAAGCCTGGGATCAGGCTTCCTGTGTTATTCCCGGTGAGGGGGGCTCCACACAGTTATTTTGTTTGGTCTTTCCCTCCCGGCGACCTTTTTACAAAGAGGTCTGGGGCAGGTATAAGTGGTTTGACATTGCATATAAAACCCGGCGGTTGTACCTTCGGGTGGTTATATTAACGAATTTGCGATTCGCGATAATTTGCCAAACAATTGATTGATACAATAGGGTATCACGGCCGTCAAGACGGCGATCTATGAGGGCTTCTGGCAGAAGCCGGATTAGAGATTAAGATAGGCTTAGACTTTTTATGGGATAAAAAGATGCCTGAATCTTACTAGTGTTTCAAGTGTAAAGGGATACTTGAAGGACTTCATCTTTAATAAAGATATGTTTCATCTTTATGAGGATTCAGAAGTTATGCTTAATTCTTTCGAACAGGTAAAAGATATGCTGAAATCCTTAATAAACAATTGGAACAATGTTGTTTGTTTGTTTAGTCTTTCTCTCCCGGCGACCTTTTTACAAAAAGGTCTGGGGCAGGTACAATTGGTTTGACATTGCATATAAAACCCGGCGGTTATACCTTCGGGTGGTTATATTAACTGATTAGCAATTCGCGATCATTTGCCAAACAATTGATTGATACAATAGGGTATCACGGCCTTCAAGACGGCGATCTATGAGGGCTTCTGGGAGAAGCCGGATTAGAGATTAGGATAGGCTTAGACTTTTTATGGGATAAAAAGATGCCGGAATCTTACTAATGTTTCAAGTGTAAAGGGATACTTGAAAGACTTCATCTTTAATAAAGATATACTTCATCTTTATGAGGATTCAAAAGATATGCTTAAAATCTTCTGGACAGGTAAATATATCCTGAAATCTTTAATATGAAACTAAAGGAAAACGAAAAGTAGTGGTGGAGTGCTACGGTTCGTTGACCGGCGGTCTTGTGACACATATTTTGTACCATTTTTTGGGTGTAACCCTATGAGCATTAATCCCCGGAAAATTCTCTTTCCAGGGCGGAGTACCGGTGTTGCACCAGGTGACCAGGTAGTTCCCGGGGGCGGGGTAGTTTTCCCCCAGTCTCTGCCATGTCGGCACTTGAACTTCTCATTGCTGTAGGTTCAACGCCGTTAAGATCAGGGCTCTCTTTTAGAGAGTATACCGAGCTCGCAAGCGAGGGACAGCCACAGCCAAGGTGTATGGCGATACTCACAGTCCTGGCAGGACAGAACACATCCCTTTGTGACTCAACTAGTGCTGACGTCCACGGGATGCCGATGTACCATCTTCTACCCCAGTTTTAACATGACAACATGTGGAGGTCCCGGCTTCGGCGGGATCTTCCCATGATAAGCCAGACTTAACGGATGAAGAACAACGATCTCTGGTCTCAGAGATGGAGGTTGAAGAGTCCAGTCACCTTCTAGGCGA
This sequence comes from Paralithodes platypus, assembly GCA_032716605.1. Lineage (NCBI taxonomy): Eukaryota > Metazoa > Arthropoda > Malacostraca > Decapoda > Lithodidae > Paralithodes > Paralithodes platypus. Next base: position 23,825,098 of record CM064503.1, on the reverse strand, counting down.
CTCCCAGGGTACTGTCGAATCTCCACGGAGTTCGTCATCGGCTAGGTATGTACCGGCGGAAGAGATTGATGGACTACTATTGAATGCACTTAATAGGTTCTTTGGCCCTACGCCGGAAACTCCTTCTGATACGGGAGATCCCGCGATGTCGACGAATGTGCGACCTCTGGCTACATCCTTTGCTTTAGCGAAAATACCTAGCCATCCGCTTGTGTCAGACCCAATTTCCAATGTGCCAGGCACAACAGCTCTCACTACTTCCACTGTGCGAGTCATATCAGACATATCTCCCCCTCCTTTAGACAAGGCGCCAGTCAAAAAACAGGAGCTATGCCTCTTTTTACGGGCCTGATGAGTCAGGGGTAGCAATGTTACGGAAATGTTTTGGATGTTCATATTACGGACATTCCAAGTTATTATAACCATGACTTATTCTTACCACCAAATCCCTCCAGAACGCCATTCTTGGTTCTCTCTTCCGGTTTTTGGTGCCGGCGGAGTCCCCTCTGCTTGGCTGCCATTAGCACGCCTTCCCCAGCTTACCTAGACCGCGAGTTTAGGTTAAGAGGAAAAGCGTTTAAACTGTTTTCGCAATATATGGTTCCCAGCAAGTAACAAAGTCTCTGTTACGCTCTTCTCAGGCAATAGAAGCCGCGGAAGTCAGGAAAGCCATTGAACTTTCCCGGCGCTTGCTTCTCCAGACTTCCATCCAAGTCTTTAGGAGATATTCGGACGGCCTTATTAGAGGCAGTTCGAGCAAGGCAGGATCTGAGGATGTTCTTAGTGAAGAAACTTCTTGACCGTATTGCAAGCCAAGTAGTTCTGTCTCCAGTTCTAATTCCTTCTTTGATTTCACCAGCAGTTTGGAAGACTGTTTTCAATTTGGCACAAGCATTCAAGCAAGGTCCCCGCAAGCCCTGATGCCCTTGTTAGAACAAGGGATCAGGGTCTGGTGGTATCTGGGCGACTAACTGGTGGTGGCAGAAACAGAAAAGTTACGCATCAGTCATGTCTACGTTACGTTAAACCATCTCATATCTCTAGGATTCAAGGTCAACTTAGTAAAAGTCAAACCCTTGTTCCCCCACGAGTATTTCAGGGGATAGGGCTGGTCGAGGACACAGCTTCTCTCACTCTGAGTCAGAGTGTGGACACTCGAAACAGATTTCGCAAAAACTGTTTATGTTTCTCCACAGTCTGAATACGACACAGAAACTTTGGGAATCTCTAGTCGGTTCTCTCAACGGGGTTCAGCTAACTGTGAAGTTGGGCCGGTTGAAAGTCTAACGTTTAATCTTGGAGGGCAACAAATTTTTCCCACTATTACCGGCGGGGATAGTATGGCTTATCCCAACGTTATTACACAACTTACTAGCGGTTTGGGCGACGAGAGAAAGGTTGCACGCAGTCATGTCATGAACCTCTCCTCCGCCGTCGGTATGGGTGGACATGGATGCGTCAGGCACGATAGGTTGGGGCTTGTAGTCAAACCTCGGGCATCAGGGTCAAAGGTTTTGGTCCCATTTAGAAATCTTCCACATCAATGTCAAAGACTTACTAGTCCCCTTATCTGTCCTTCAGGCTCATGGCTCTGCTTTACGGGGCTAGTCGGTGGCCTTCAGAATGGACAATCTGAATGTGGTTCACTGTATTCAGAAACAAGGGTCAATAAGATCTCGGAAGTGGCTAAACGTGTCAGAAAAGATTTTTATACTAGCCAACAGGCTGAACATTCATCTTCACGTATCTTATCTCCCAGGCGTTGCAAATGTCTGGGCAGACGCTCTGTCTCAGGGACAAAGCACTTCAGTGGAATGGGCGCTCTTGCGTGTGCGGAGCATGACCATCCACAAGTGGATTTGTTTGCGTCTGAGAAGACTTGCAAACTCCCACTGTACCTCACCCGCCGGACGATAACGCCGGCGGGCGGACCTGACGCTCTGATGACGGACGAGAACAGGTTGAGTTCCTTTTATCTATTTTCCGCCGCCAGACGCGTCTCTAATGTGCCACGTAGTCAACAAACTACAGGATTAGCGAGGCGTAGTCTCGCTAATCGCGCCCCTGTGGCCGGTGCAGTTTGGTACCAGCATTTGTACACGTGGTGCCCGCACCCAGTGTCACTCCCGGTCGGGTTGTTCCACTTAGAACACAATTGGCAACCTAGAAACCTCGCGGACTTGTTCATTATGGACATTCAGGAGGCCAAGTGGCTAGCACCATATGGTAGCGACGTGACCAAGATATTCACGAATCAATATACCCAGTCTACAAAGCGACAGTTTCAATCGCATTGGCAAGCTTTTATGTCTTGGATTCTTAGAACAAACCAAACTGTGCCCTCGGTGGCGTTGGTTGTTAATTATTTAATGTATCTGTTCATGCAGAAACATTTATCTAAAATTGATTGATGAGGGCAGGTTTTAAACTCCGCCCACCTCCCCGTCAGCTCAGGCCTACATGGTCTCTGGACAAAGCATCGTAGTTATTCTCGTTCCCGTATGTACCAAAGACTGCAGATTTTACAAAAGGGCAGTATTCCTTATGGCTTTGGCTACCAGGAACAGAGTATCTGAGCTGGCGGCGATGAGCAACACACCTATTTGCCTCAGGTTTGATAGGCTTCATGAGTGTATTCATATTGCACCTTCCCCAGGATTCTTAGCCAAGAATGAGCACAGTGAACACGTGTTTTCAGAGTTCACGGTGCCGGCGTTAAAAAAGGGGAAAGGTGCACCATCTTTTTTGCCCAGTGCAAGCTCTAACCAAATATTTAAGAGTGGCACCTCTAAATCACCAGGGTGCTTTATGGGTCGCAAGTCCGGGTGAACGCTTGATGGAGCGTACACTGGCTTCTCTCTTGGTCAAGGACTTTAAAGAGAAGAATCCCGGCGTTGTGGGTAAGACCCACGATTTACGCAAGGGGACAGCCTCTTTACGTTTCCTTAATAATCTTTCGGTGGAAGTTATTAAGTCCACACAGTTGTGGGCCTCTAATCAGGAGTTTTTTTTTTTTTTTTTTTTTTTTTTTTTTTGACGCGATGCCTTTCAGTAGCTCTGGACAAACCTTCCTTGCCATGTATAGCTTTACGGCAGAGGGTCTAGGTGGCCCTTTTAGTCACGTTTTGTTTAATTTCAAGAAAAAGGGGGGGGGGGGGAGGGTGCAGTCAGTGTGACATAGGACACCCTAGACCCCTCCGGAGTATGTGTTCGGAACATACGAGCTGGGATACTGTTTGTAGGCATTGTTTTATAAAATTTCTCTGTAGTATTTATTGCAGGAAATTGTGCTAAAGGCCAATAGTAGTGTTACAACAATTCTTGTTGTAAGTAGCTTTGGCTGTGAAGCAATAGATTTTGAGAAATCTCGGTAGTTGCAACTACGACTTTTACTTTTGAAGTAATTACTTCTCCATAAGTACACGAGTTCAGTACTTCTATGAATGTACAAGAATTCATTTATGTTTGGTTATATTTTTAGGAATATATCCACTAGTTAATGGGGTTTATATGTGCACATGTAAACTTATAAGTTTTTAGTTTTCACCACTTACTTTAAGTGGGGTGCCTTCTTAACTAGCAGATCTGTGTACAGAGAAAGAAAGAAAACCTAATATTTAGTAGTGGCCCCGTAATCATTGACGACTGGGGCCCTCCCGACCATCCCCTTCCCATTCGTTGATGTATTCAGGATTTTGGTTTACTTGATATGTCAGTGAAGGAAGAATGACGCCTGCAGTAGCGTCTGGTCAAAGATCCACACAAGTACATCCACGATATGATGGAAAGCTTATTAGATAGTTATTCTTATTTTCTTTTTGTTTTTATTTTTTACGAAGTTTTTTCGTAGTGAGAACCCAATTCATAATGACTGAAGCCATGAGTGAGGTCGCGTGCGCTCATGATGAAGGCTCCTCAGTTTTTAAATGCTCTGCGCGGTAGATTCAAACTACGGCGGATTAGTGTTTGAAGAGGATGCCTTATGTAATAGGCATGTTCGTCAATGATTACGGGGCCACTACTAAATATTAGGTTTTCTTTATCTCCTTACAGGAGTCAAACCTATAATTTAGCCCCAGCCAAATCCACCGCAACCCTCCTCAAAAGCTGGAGAGCACACAAATACACCCCGCAACTCACCATAATAATAATAATAATAATAATAATAATTCTTTATTCCAGACACATAAGATAGATACAGTATAAATACAGTACGACCTAATGGTCCATATCACATACACTTCTCGTCAGAGCACAGATAATAATTATACACAAAGATATATTAATAAAGACACAATAAAATAAAAAATACAGTAGGCCTATTTACAGAATAGAGCACATATCACATTTTGTCACAATATAACACAGATAGGCTAACTAAGGCTATTGCTCAATGTTGGTTAACACCTATTGCACAGATCATTGCTCATAGTTCAATTAGACCTATATATTACATTACAGTACATACTATGTGTGCAGCAGCTTCTGCCAGTGAGATATAATACGGGATTCATAGATATGATCACTAGACCAAAGAGCTACAATCAGCGTGTTACTGGAGGATTGCAGTCGCTGCGAAAAGCTGTACACCAGTCTCCAGATGACAGCCCGACAGCACTGCACATCCAACAGTGTGCACACCATACTAGTGCTTTCATATTTAGAGAGACCAATGAACATCTTGAGTATATTATGATAGGATGTACACAGACCATTTATGGTGGCTCTCTTATACTTCCACCACAAATGGGCCGTGTACATAGAGGAACAATATGTCCGGAACAAAGTGACTTTAGTTTCCCAATTACACATGTGGAATTTTCTCAAGATGGTGTTACCACGTAAATATAGCTGTCTGCGCTGACGGCCGATATCTGCATCATCTGAGCAATCGTTTGAGATAATGTGTCCCAGGTATTTTATTTTGTTTACTTCTTGAATAATTTGATTATTGAGTGAGAAATTTGGCAGTTTACTTTTATACAGTAATTTTGATCTAAATATAAGAACAGCACTTTTCAGTGGGTTGAATTTAACACAATGTTTACTACCAAAAGATTCACATATATCAAGAAGTTTGCTCAGAACCGCAGAAGACGGTGCAATAATGACCAGATCATCAGCATACATGAGATGGTTGATGATTTTATTCCCACCACAACATCCAATCTGCTCTTTATTCAATTTATCACTTAATTCATCCATATATACATTGAATAAGTAAGGTGAGAGAATACTACCCTGTCTCACTCCATTGGTTACTGTAAAGGAATCCGAAATAATGTTACCCCATCTTACATTAAATGTTTGATTGGCGTACCAGTACTTCAAGATTCTCAGTATATAGGATGGCACTCCCCTTGTTGCTAATTTATCAAACAGGATATTGTGGCAGACTCTGTCAAATGCCTTACTAGCATCAAGAAAGCATGCAAAAATAGAGCTGTTCATTTTGATGTACCCATCCACTAGCACCTTCAGAGTGTAGATGCACTGGTCCGTACCATGATTCTTTTTAAAACCAAATTGATTACTATTAGTTGAGATATACACTGAGATTCTGTCTAAAATGATTAACTCTAGTATCTTACTTACAATACTGGCAAGGCCAATAGGTCTATAGTTGTCTTTTGATGTAATTTTGCCAGCCTTGTCTTTAATTACTGGTATCAAGGTAACGGACATCATAGATTCTGGTAGGAAACCATGGATTAGAAAGCTGGTAAAGCAACTGCTGAGTTTCTCCAAGAGGAGAGTGGAGGAGTACTTCAAATGTTCAGCATATATACCATCAAAACCACAGGATTTGTTAGCATCTAGCCTACTTATTGCAGCCTTGATTTTTTCACTTGTAACTTTAATTGTGTCATATTTTTCTTCTTTGTTACACTCTGTTGTAGCAGCAATGATATTTCCTTGGTGCCCAACAGAGTTAAACAAAGTTTGGTAATGTGTTTTCCAAAGATTGGCTATGTTATTAGTACCAGAGATCCCATCTACACTAACGGGTAGAGGTGTGCAGCTATTATGCATTTTTTTAATATCCTTCCAGAAGGCCAATGTGTCTTTGCTAGCAAAGTTTTTGGCCAATGCTTCTCTTCTTAATACATTTTCATTGTTTTTTATATCTGATTGCATACTTGCATCTAGCCTTTAGTCTGGTGAACATGTCAAAAATGGGTCCCTGTCTCGGTTTGTTATGATCCAGCCATACACTACGAGCATCTCGGGATGCCTGGTATAGTTCTGAAACATGGTCATTCCACCCAGGTTTGTTAAAAGAGTAATTTTTGTTATGCTTGTGAAATACTATGTCACTAGCCTTAGTAAGACAAGATATAATATTATTGTACAGCTTGCTGACTTCTTCTCGATGACTAGCATTAACACAATTGGGGTCTTCACAGGTAATGGCATCCTCACTGCCAGGATCAAGCTCAGAAAGGAGAGTGTGTGTTAAAGTGCAAAATTGCTCACACTCCTCCTCGTCAAGCCCGCCCCATGGCAGTTTTGGATTTACACTATTGTTTGACTGGGTTAATTCTGGCGCTCTTTCCAAACTAGCTGTTAAGGTCAATGGGATATGATCTTCATCTGTATATGTATACTGAATTTCCATATTTGTTATCATATCATGGAAATCAGCACTAGCTACGGTATGATCTAGCCAAGACGTTGAGCCCCATGCTCTGCACTGACACATGTGTAACTACTATGAGGGAGCATGAGCTGAGAAGAGATAATTAGATCATACTCACCCAGTGGCGTAGCTAAGGGGGGGGGGCGGGAGGGGGCTGTTTGAAATCGCCCCCCGGGCCCCCAAGAGAAGGGGGCCCCCAAATGGATCTGAAAATAATATTAATTATACTAATAGTATACAGTATACTGTATATATAAGTAATATTAATAATGAGTAAAATAAACACCATGTGTGTTTTCTGATTTAACCTCTTTCTTTTCTTCTATCCTGCGACGTCATGGGTATTTAAAACTAGAAAAATAACGATCACTCCATCAGTATTGATTTGGCGGTGCAAGGGGAAACAACGTCGCTCTCGCTCCTAGTCTCCTACCCGCCACTTGCTTAGGACACACTGCCTATAGGACAGGTAGCCTGGTAGGCCTAATGATTATACTTTATATACATTACAAAATAGCACTATTGAGTTTGACAGTTGGTTAATATACTGTGTTTTTCGTAAGCATGTGTAAAGGAATAATAAGATATAGCCTAATTTGACAACAAGAAACATGGTGATTGTTAGTAAGTTGAGTGTATAATCGAAGATTAGGCCTACATACAATTATATATAAATATATGAACCAAAAATTTCGGTAATATTTTCTTTTTCGTGAACTGTAATGGTCAAATCGATAGCTATATTTCATAGATAACCTATGTACTTAACCTTGTGAGAAAGTTGAGTGGTATCGAAGATATTTGTAGAGTAGGCTAAACTTCTAAAGTGCTAAATATTTAGGCCTTGAAATTTGTAGGACTGTTTTGGTCTCATATTTTTTTCTCGAACTGTAGGGGGCCTAACATAGCCTATACAATGTTTATGGTCTTACTAAACCTTAGCTTTATCGTGAAAAAGATGCATAGTCGTTTAATATTAGTCAATTAAGTATGGGTGCAATACATCAGCTAAAATAGAGCATAGAGAGGCAACATTAATGGTGTAGAGTGTAGGCTACCTTGGTTAGGCTATGAGCACTATGACTCATTCTTTCAAATTTAGACTCTGGATCACTTTTATTTATGCTACCATACGCCTTCCATATAGGCTATAGGCTATGGTGGCTGTACATATCAAGCCCAGGAACTGTGAAATAAGAAGGAACACAGTTGTGAGCATTGAATACTCGTTTGTAGGTTAATCTAGCCCTTTGGCTGGTTCAGGGTCAGGTGCAAACGTTGGTAAGCTTTCTAACAAGTTACTGGGGTTCTCAAGAAGAGGCCCCCAGTATTGAGATTTGAGGTAATGCATAGCTTGATTAGGCCTACCAATGACGCCTATTTTAACTCCCTAACGCCAGTGGTGGGGTTGAAATAATATTTTAATGTTATCACGTTTCATGTACATTATTATTTTTTATTATTTTATTAGTATTATATTTTATATTCTTATTTCAGACATGCCTAATAAACGACAAAGAGAAAGAGTTCATCAAAGTGGTATATGTTTTACAGTATTGTACCATCCATTGTACATGTATTCCTAATCCATTAGATAACGGTGATATAATAATTAATTGTATATTAAATTATTACCAGTACCCCACTATTGAGTCATGGATATCGTCAAAATGCACCTAGGTAGCATTATTATTCTAAAATTTTCTCGGGGGGGCTTACAGCGCCCCCCGAACCCCCAGCTGATTAGGCTCGCTTCGCTCGCCACCCCCACCCCCAAACCATGGAGGGGGCCCCTCCAGGCACCAAGCCCCCTGGGCCTCCAAATCTCTAGCTACGCCCCTGTACTCACCACAGAAGTTAGTCATATGACTAGCAAACAGAGAGTTACTCATGTCCTTCAGATTAGCATTCCAGTCCCCTATTACAGAGTAGCAGGTGGTATTTAGTTCTTGTAAAAGAGCACTTAGCTCTCCAAGGCATTCCAGGTATTGTTCTTCATTTTCATTACATTGGTAGGGCAAGTACACACTAAGAATAACTACTTTCCGTTGGATATCTTCTATTTCTATACCTGTACACCATGGTAAATTTGTTACAAGTGGTTTAACCCGGCTGTCTAAAGAGTCCCTCCACAAAATAGCTACTCCTCCCGGTGGGTGACCTGCTACTAGACCATCCATAGCATCGGTTGTCGAGACCCCAAACCCATGAAAATTATCACAGATAGTACTGAGGTTACCCAAATCCTGTTTAAAATACCAAGTCTCCTGCAGGCACACAATATCACTGGTATTAAATACGTCTACTACATCAGGGCGTAGGAGAAGCCCTCTGTTGGTTTTAGGGAGCCCCCTACAGTTATAAGTAGCAACACACCCCTAACACACACACACTCACCCAAAATCCTAGGAGTAACATATGATACTCTAATGACATTCAAACAGTATACCACAAAAATGAAAAATAAACTGACGCCCAGACTTAACGCCCTCAGGCCACTTGCCCACACAAAATTTGGACACAACAAAGAAACCACCACCACAGTTTACAAACAATACATAAGATCAGTGATGGAATATGCAAGCCCTGCCTGGGCTTCTAACATAGCTGAAACACATCACAAGACCTTACAGACTATTAAAAAAAGAGCCCTAAAAATCATCACAGGCTGCACAGCTACTACACCTACAGATCACCTACATCAAGAAACCAAAGTCCTCAAAGTCAAAGACCATCTGGACATGAGAGACACTCAATTCCTGGCTTCAGCCTCTACAAACCAACACCAATCACTACACTACATGGCAACACACCCACAGACACCAAGAAATATCAAAACAACACCCAGCACACGGTATCACACACAAATACTGTCTTCTCTCCTTCCCTGCCCACCCCAAACCAGCTTCCAGAAACACATCCATACTCATATCTCTTGCCGCTCCATCCAATCACTCTTAGACAACACACAGCTGTAGGCACGACCTCCCGTAATCCATCCTTCCTTGCGAAGACAGAGTCCACCTGGCCAGGCTGAGATGCGGGCACCATCCAGCTCTTCTGAGCTATCAGAAGAGACTGGATGACTCCATCGTCGACATCTGCCCAGGATGTAACACAGCACCCCATACCATTAAACACATCATAGAAGACTGTATTTCACACAATCACTTATGCCAACAACACAATCTACACTCCTTGAGAGAGCGGGTACCCAATCCCGAAAGGGGTTGAAATAGGGGAGCTATCCCTCCGCCAAAGGCGGCTTTCTAGGGCCTTTCCTAGCTGATGCTGAGAGGATTGGGTTCTAGTCATGTGGTGATGGGCTGGTCTATCAGAGTGAGAGCTGAGCGATCTCTGCCATACCCATAGCTTACTCTGACTGTTCCTTTTACTTAAATATTTTCTAGATCTCAAGTGACGGCGTCTCTTCCGTGGATTGACCTCCCAATCTACCAAGATTGGAAGCCAAAGCGTCACATTTTTCCTTTGCCCCTCAACTTTCTCTTCATAATTGCTGAGGGGCACAGGGCCCTGGGTGGGGCTTTGGTTTCCGGGGCGTTTCCGCACCCTCCTCAGCTCCTCGCCATGGAGTGGCTTTGGTCACCCAGGCTTTATTGTGGTCGGCAGGGAGGGTTCTGTGGGAGCGCTCGGTTATGGCCTTCGTCTTGCTCGGGGCCTTGGGGCTGTTCGGCCAGGCAGCTTGGGGAACAACAAGAACAACAAGAAGACTCCTTGAGAGCTCTGTGGGAAAGCCCGACCATGGCCTAAGGAAGGCCATCTTCCTTAGGGCTGTTCGGCCAGGCAGCTTAGGGAACGATAACAACAACAACAACATGCAAGTTTAAAGACTGTTTTGTCGATAAAGAATGTGGTTAAAGGCTCACATCCTAAATGGCAGCTTTTCAGGAGGACCTTTCAAGGGCTGCCTTTGTTCTAAATATTGGTTTTAAGCCCGTAGGCTGAATGTTTGCTTCTGGGTTGGTCAGCGTGAGTAGTGTTTCTTCTTTCTGAGTTGTCCTGGGTACGGGCTACCAGGGCATCAAGGGCACGACAGGTTTCGTGATTTTATTTTCTGTTGTGGGGCAAGATGCACTAGTTGCAGCTTGCATTCCAGGTGGATCTATTAGTTGCACATCTGGTGAAACTGGGTTGGTGATGGGGACTGCTGCATATTTGTAGTTATTAGGGTTTGAAGTGGTGTGCATTTTCCCCAAATCTGGCATGTTTTTGTTGCTTCATTGTTTTGGAGAATTAGGTGTTGTAGCTATTGCTAGGTATTTTTCTCAGGTGTACGCCTTGGAATCATTGATGTGGTTGCAGTTTGGCTGGAGTTGGTGTTGTCTAGGCTCGGTACGATATGAGAAAAGTGTTGAAGCGTCCTGAGCAGCTTTGTTCACGTGTAGCTTATTTCGTCGATGTTTTGGGGCTAAATTCGGTAGCAGACCGAGTTTTCCTTGTTCCTGCTGGTCCCTAGGGTTGGTCTTGTGGGTGGAATATGGTGAGGTTTGGGCTGGTGCTGGGGTTGCAATTGTGGTGCAAAGCTGTTCGATGCAAGATGGCCATCCTGTTTTTGTGGAGATGCAAGATGGCTAGCTCCTGTGTCCTGGCGAAATAGAATAGTCCCTCCTTCTCGCGCGTCTCCTCTGAACGTTGCGGCCGTTATAGGGACTGTGGTTCCTTCTCCGTCTCTCTGGGTGCTATGATGATACTTGGATGGTTTGGCTGCGCTCCTTTTTTTTATGGTAGCAATCCGGATTGGTTGCTCGGATGTTGCAGTTGATGGTGGCGCACCCTTGTTGCTTGATTTTGGTATTTTTCTCCATATGCCGAGTCTCGCCGTCGCCTTCCAAAAAAAAAGTCCCGACCCCGGGGCTGGAGCTGGAACTGTTTAGTTTTAGGTGGCATGGTGGGGGTGGATAGTTGGTGTTATCCACGTCGTTGGGCGGCGGATGTGGCGGCACGCTCCGAAACACACAGGCTGTTGCAGTGTTAATGGAAAGGCGTTAGAGGTGGTGAGAGGTGGTAATGGAATTGTGGAATGGGTATGGGGATTTTAGAGGATTTGGGGATAGACGGAGAGGGGATAGGGTGTGGAAAAATAAGGTAGGAGGGCGGGGTTGGTGAGGAAGTGGGTACGTGGAACCCTGGAGGCACGGAAGGGCGGGTTTGAGGAAGGAGGATGGGTTTGGGGGGCGTTTGAGTGGGTTGTTTGCAAAGTTAGTTTAGGAACAGGAGGATAGGGAGAAGATCCGGAAATATAGGGTGAGGTGACAAGCAGAGGTGAAGGTGGGGTAGGTCTGTTTGGGTGGAGAAGGTGGTACAAGATTAATAGTGGGGCACACATCAATATCACTAGGTTGATCTAAGATAGTGGTATCGTCACGCAGAGGCTGGAAACGTTGTATATCCCTGTTTCTGTATGTGCGTGACTTACCTTGATGACTGATCGTGACCTAGTCTTGTACACCTTTTTTGTGACGATTGCGGTTCCTGCAGTTCCTGGTCCCTGGAGTATCTTGAGGTTTTGCTGTGATGTTGACGGAAAGCGCAGGCACGGCAGGCGTCGACGACAGTTTTGGCCGTTTGGTGGGGATGCCGAGTCCAGTAACTTTTCTGGAATATGGGGAGGAGATTCTTCCATCCCAGGTGGACGCTAGTTGTGAGAATGGAGTATTCCCATGACTTCTTGGGCTACGGCCGGACAGAGGACGATTTTCCCGTCAGTGGTGTAGAGAGTATTTTCTTGCTGTTTCAGGCTCGAAAAGATGGTTGAAGGGATCCAAAGTGGTCGAGTCTCGGCGAGGTAGGACTGTAGTAGGTTGTGTTGGGGGTCGTCGGTGCGCAGATTTCTGGCTCGACAGGTGATCCCTACCTCGACGTCTTGATGCTGAGGCCCGGCTGGTTGTACTGGACGTCTGGGGACAGGAGGGCGTTCTACGTCGCAGGGAAGGTAGCGAGAACGTCCTGGAGTGACTGTGGTTTCTTCTCCGTCTCTCTGGGCGCCATGTTGGTACTTGGATGGTTCAGCTGCGCTCCTTTCTTTTTATGGTAGCAATCCGGATTGGTTGCTCGGATGTTGCAGCTGATGGTGGCGAACCCTTGTTGCTTGATTTGGTATTTTTCTCCATCTGCCGCATCTCAGTAAAATTGTCAAGAGGGTTGAAAGTAAGATCGGAGCTCCATAACCCCTCTTTCGGGCATGGTGTAAAATACCTAATCCTACAGGACAAGGAAGGGGGCAGGAGAGAACTGGGAGTGCTGTGAGACTCGCAACATAGGCTGTGTTGTGTGTAGAAGGAGTTGCCAGCTCTCCCGCGAGTTGCTAGCTGGGCCATTAAGGTGTGTGTGTAGCACCGTTCAGTGGGCTGACTCACCTCTCCCGACCAGTCTCTTTGACAGACTCACGGTCGTTTCGGCTCAGGCTTAATTATTCCTCTCTGTTCGTTCGGAGCTTTTGCTACCCGAATGGTGAAGTGATGTAAAGTCAGTAAAAATAGGTTAGCCTAACCTGAACAAGATGCAGAAATATACTTGAGATAGCTCTATTAGTCTAACTGGTAAGGTGTCTTGTCTCGTAACCCAAGGGTCTCATGTTCGATTCCCGCCCTGGGTAAATTTTCGGTAGGCTATTTTCTCATCAAACGAAGTTTAAGTGTGTTGGTAATATTGTCAAGATGGTTGAAAGTAATATCTGAGCTCCATAACCCCTCTTTCGGGCATTGCTTTCATGTTACCTCATTTGTCGAGGAACCATTACACCTGTCCTACACCGGCCTTGTATATACATACTTTCTCGGGCCCGGGCTCCCGTGACCCCCTGAAGAGAAGATATATATATAACATTGCCATTTACCTACAGTATGCCTACACTTACACATAAATAAAGGAGTACCTGCCTCATATCTAAGTCTATGTACTTTTATCATTAAGGTTCATATGTTTTTATGTACTAGAGTACCTATTGATTTATTCATGCTTTAGAGTTCATTCATTCTGACTATTTATTCAACTCTTTCATATTCATGGTTTAATGCCTAATTAATTCAGACTCTGTTGTAATTATTCTTTTAGGGAGTTTCCACTCTCTTTGTTATCAGTGTTTCTATAACTAATTTAGTACCATACGACATACTTTGTGAGGAATATTTGTTTGGTCTAAGACCCATTGTCTTGTGATATTTATTACTTTTTTGCCCATGTATGTACTGATTTATAGCACCCAGTGTACGTATTACGTAATTCTATGTGTTCTGGAGTTGAAGTGAATAAAAACCATTGTACCCTCATTGTGTTTCTGTTGTTGCATGTCATTCGTTTGGTATAGATAAAAGCTAAGGTCAGTCCTCGCCCAGTCGAGAGTACCCTAAATTGAAGATTACTGCACTATTCCCAGAGCTGGGAAAGGCGATCAGATTATATCTCGCTTCTGGAAAGCGTGGCATAACACTGGTAGCAGTGGTGTCTCAACTCAGGGGGGACGGCCTTTCAGGATCTTTATACAGTTTACCAAACAGTGACCACAATATACAGACATAATGGCAGGGAAATCTTTGGAAATCATTTACTTCAAGCCAGAGGAACATGATATTACCACATACCTCGATGTCGTTAAACCAGTACTTGACATTGCTTTTAAGGATGAAGACACGCCGAAAATTCACACGGTTGTGATGAAGCTGGGGCAACATATGTCCCTAGTTTCGACTTACGTGCGTGATAACCCCGATCGGACCTGGTAACATTTCGAGGCATACACCAAGAGTGCTATATGCCCATCACCTTGATCTGTTCTTGCAAATCAACGTACAGTTCCATGATCTCAGGTTCGACGGGAACCTTGATACCACCATCAGCCGCCTCAGCCAACTTCTGGTTACCGCCTTCCCTACTGCTACTGCCGCCATCAGGAAAGATCATGTGTTCAATGCTCTGCTCCGGATCCTACCCTCGACTGTCAGGGACCACTTTGCTGTGACAGAACCGCGACGGTACGATTTGGATATACCAGTCATCCGGCAGATCATCGCAGTACGACAACAGCACAACAAGGAGAAAGTAGACGCCATTAGTCGAGCCCCCACCAAACCTCAGGCTCCGACAGCTCAACCCACCTCCACGCCCGTCCGACCCAGTGACAAGCCCGCAGAATGGGCTAAGGTCAAGCTGATGGAGTGGAAGCCCTGCAACCCTAGATGTCCTCTGAACAGCTTGAAAAAGTCGTTCAATGAACTAATTGCAAGACGACCCTGTGTCCCAGCCTTCTGGGGCCAAATCCCATGGATCAGGCCTCGTCGTTTAGCTGCCATCACTGAGGACGGAACTGCAGGACAAGAGGAATGTTGCACCAAAGAACCCATCCTGGAGGATACAGCTGAGGCAGAGCATCCCACCCCGCCTGAAGACCAGGGTTTTTTGGAATCCCGCCCCCATTATGTCCGGATGGCGGGGTTTCGTGATGGGAAACCCCCCATATGTTTGCACCTCACTATAGAGGGTACCGAATCCCGCTTGCTCATTGATACGGGAGCTTCTAGATCTTGTTTACTTTCAACTTATTTCAGAAAACATGCACACAAATTTGGGCCCATCCAATCTTCGCTCATAATTTTGATTGATGCAAATGACAAAGTCATTCCCAACCAAGGAAAGAGTGCCCCACTGTACGTGGCCACCACAGTGCCAGGGCTCGGTCGTCATCATAACTTTTATGATTTTTCCATCTACAGAGACTCAATATGACGGATACCTAGGATTTGATCTGTTAACAGTACTTAAAACCACCATCGACTGCACCAAACGGATCCTTACTTTCGACCCCAAGCCTCCAGAAATAGTTTTCACCTCTCCAGTAGCCGCATCATCTATTCATACCGTCCGCACAGTCAAGACTTTCCAAGCTGTGGTAACCAAGAACATCACTCTACCACCACACCATGAGTGAACATTGGGTGCCTATCAGGCCACTCAGGCAGGCAATCTAATTCTAACTCCAACTCTACAGAGCCCTTTCGACCAGGAATGTCTTGCCGCACCAGCACTTATATTTGACGACTACCATTATGTGAGGATCGCCAACATATACGACAAGCCTCTAACATTGCCCCGAGGCCTCACAATAGGGGAACTGGAACCCTATGACAAAGCCGATTCACCCCCACTTTCAAACGGACCCCAGTTGCCTCCATTGCTACCACAGATTCTGCCACGCCTCACAGCACAACAACAAGGAGACCTACGTCGACTTCTCATGTCATTCCAGGACCTCTTCACTATTTCTGCCCGGGATGTAGGACTCACACACATATTGGAGCACCCAATCAGGACCTCCAATCCTCCAACCCATTTGGCGGAAGAACCTTTTACAACGTAAAGAAGAGGACGCCCAAGTGCAAGACATGTTGGATACTGGAATAGTCCGACCTTCTACCAGCCCATGGTCATCTCCCATCGTCCTGGTCCGGAAGAAAGATGGTACAACTCGTTTTTGCATTGATTACCGCCATTTGAATGATGTTACCATCAAAGACGCCACCCCACTCCCCAGGATCGACAACTCCTTGGACTCTCTATTAGGAGCTTAATGGTTTTCCACTATGGACTTGCAGTCAGGATATTGGCAGGTCCCTGTCAAGCCAGAACATCAAGAGAAAACAGCATTTTCCACCAGTCAGGGTCGTCTTTACGAATTCACCGTCCTGCCCTTCGGATTATGCAATGGACCCACCACCTTCTCTAGACTCATGGAATCCGTTCTCCAGGGCCTCACTTGGGAAACTTGCCTCGCCTATCTCGACGACATAATTGTGTTCGGGAAAACTTGGGCTGAACATCTCCAACGCCTCGCTCAAGTCTCTCGACGCATATGAAGTGCGGGGTTAAAACTCAAGTCCACAAAATGCACCAAGGCCCGAAGAGAGGTCCACTTCCTAGGACACATCGTATCCGAGGCTGGGATATCACCTGACCCCGCCAAACTGGACACCATCAGCAAGATCTCACCACCAAACAACGTCAAGGGAGTACACGCCTTCATCGGTCTTGCATATCCTACTATCGCAGGTTCGTTAAGAATTTTGCAACAATAGATAAACGCTTGCACGACCTCACCCGAATAGATGAACCATTCGGTTGGACTCCTGACTGACTCCATGCCTTCTGCACCCTCAAGGACCTACTTGTCTCCGCACCCATTGTCTCCTTCCCGGATTATAACCCACCATTCCGCCTCTACACAGACGTTTCACAGTTCGGAATTGGTGCCGTGCTAGCTCAGACCAGGGACGGAAAGGAGCACATCATCGCCTGTGCCAGTCGAACCCTATAGCCCCGCCAAGATGAACTACCCAGTCACCAAAAGAGAATGCCTTGGCATTATCTGGGCATTGCAGCACTACAAAGCTTATCTCGCCAGTGTAAAGGTCATTATAATCACCGACCACCAGGTCCTGCAATGGTTGCTGAAGTCAGACACAAAAAACACATCAACTGTCAGATGGAGGGAGTCCCAGGAAGATGGAGGGAGTCCCAGGAAGAGTTTGATTTCGAGATTGCCTACCATCCCGGAAAACTTCACACAAATGCTGATGTTCTCTCCTGACTGCCACTAACCATGCCCAATAAGCCTGAACAATTACGAGCCATACAACACCGCATACAAGACGACGACCCCCAACAAGACCTCCTGAAGATGAAACCATCCCTCTTGGATTCCCCGCGCCATCTTCAGGAGCCTCAGCCGGAAGGTTGACACCCTCTACACCACCGAGGGAAAGACCGTACTTTGCCCTCTCGTTGCCCAAAATATCATGGAGTCCCTTCATTTCCATAATGGCATACATCTGGGCCATAAAAAAATGTGGTATAATATCAGTGGAAGTTAATTATATATCTAAGCTATAATCCAAAGAAATCAATCTAAGTCAAATTACTCTAAGTCTAAATTGAAATTAATCTGAATCTAAGCTAAATTACATCCAAAGGTCACTCACATATGTTTATATTCAAATAAGGTTCAAAGGGTTAATTAGACTCCAGGATTTAACTCGCCAATATCTCCACGTGACAATAAGACAAGGGAAAAATGCCGGCCAAGATGGCAGATGGCGGGGAGGACGAGCCGGCCCAATAGCACAGCTCAAGGAAAGAACAAATGATTATGATATGGTTATGGACACGAGTAGAAATGCTTAGCTGTCAGTCATTTCGTCGATGAGAGCGTCGTCGAAGTGTATATGTGGTTATTACTGGGAATATAGGCACAATAGCACAATTAAATGAGACGGAATATATGTTGATAGGGTGATGTCTGCGAATCCTCTGAGGTACCTCGGACCTGGCCTTGCTGCCTTGGCAAACGCCAGGCGGGAAAACTATCGTACTGTGTCTAGGTTGCTTAATACGATAAATTAATATATACAATATATAGGTTTGAGTCCCGGAGGGAAGAATGAAAACCTAATATTGAGTAATGGCCCCGAAATCATTGACGATATGCCTATTAACCCTTTCACGTTATTATGATGCAGAGGTTGCCAGATTAGCAATAATAAATAGAGTTCTCTCACTCTTATAATTACCTCGCCAAAATTAGTTTTCTGCCCACAGCTAACTCAAAGACAACTGCAGAGGTTGAAGTAACTAAACTAAAGGTTTCTAAATACCCCTGATGGTAACAAAGGCTTTAAAGTATCCCTAATAGGCTCAAAATTGCGTCAAAAACATGAGAGGGTTAATATAATAGCCTCCTTTCAAGCGCCCGCGGGTAGCCAGTTTGAAACTCCCGCCGCGGGGAAAAGGGGTACTACATCATAAGTGTAACGCTACTTCTCTTATGGAATCGTCTTATGATTGGGGTACACACTACGAAAAACTTCATAAAAAATAAAAGAGAAAAAATAAACTCAAACCTTGTTTTGCTATAGCTTTCCATCTCGTGGATTTCTTGTGCGTGGCTTCTCGCCCAGACTGTGGCAACCGAGACGCCATATTTCCTCCTTCACTGATATATTAAGACTAAACTCAAGACATCAAACGAATGGGAAGGGGATGGAAGGGAGGGCCCTACATCGTCAATGATTTCGGGGCCACTTTTTTTTTTTTTTTATGTGATTGAGGGAGGCAAAGGCATAACTGTCTATAGCGAGTGCCTCCCCATAATTGAAAGAGTGACAGGGCCAAAATCAAGGGTCGTTCGAGCCAAAATGCCTGGACACACGGAGTTTGAAGCAATTAAAGTCATAGGAAGAGGGAAAGACTGATTCTGGGAGAGAGTTCCAGAGCTCGGCTGTTGAGTAGAAGAAAGTTTGAGAGTAACGTTTCACTCTGGGGTTGGAGAGTTTCACAGAGTAGGGGTGGGATTGAGTTGCAAGACGGGTACCACGTGCCCTACGTAAAGGAGGTGGTATGCACTGGGATAGCTCTGAGGAACACTGATTATTATAGTAGCGATAGAATAGCGAGAGAGATGCAACATTGCGGCGGAGAGAGAGAGATTGCAGAGAGTTGGTGAGTGGACGGGAGTTAATGATACGAAAGGCCTTCCTTTCAACTTTGTCTAGGAGAGCGGTGTGAGAGGAACCTCCCCACACATGTGAACAATACTCAATACAAGGGTGCACTATGCCCCTGTACAGAGCAAGAAGCTGTGCAGGGGAAAAAAAAAACTAAGGCGATTGAGCACACCCAGCTTCTGGGAGGCTGCCTTAGCAAGACTGGTAATATGGTCCTTCCAAATGAGAGCAGAAGAAAAAGAGACACCAAGAATATTGAGAGAAGATGAAGGGTTGATTTTTGTATTGTTGAAGAATAAGGGATAGTCCGCTGGGAGATCCTGACGGGTAGATAGATGGAGAAATTGGGTTTTGGAAGCATTAAAGTTAACAAAGTTTTTTCTACCCCAATTGGAAATAGTATTTAGATCAGAATTTAAGAGTTCTATGGCTTTATTACATTTTTCGTTGAGGGATTGCTGGCTGGGGCATTTTGAAAAACTAATGGAGTAGTGTAAGGTGGAGTCGTATGCGTATGAATGGATGGGAATTAAGGTACAGTTAAGATCATTTATAAAAATTAGAAAGAGAATAGGAGATAGGACAGAGCCCTGAGGAACACCGGAGTTTATAGGGTGAGGAAGTGAACAATGGCCGTCCACAACCGCGGCTATGGAACGGCCGGAAAGGAAATTAGAGACAAAGGCACAGATGGAGGGATAGAAACCGAAGGAGGGTAGTTTAGAAATTAAAGATTTATGCCAGACTCTATCGAAGGCTTTCGATATGTCTAGTGCAATAGAAAAAGTCTCACCGAAGTCCCGAAAGGAGGATGACCAAGAGTTAGTAAGATATGAAAGAAGATCACCAGTAGAGCGACCCTTAAGGAAGCCATACTGGCGATCTGAGAGCAGATTATGAGAAGAGAAATGCTTAAGAAATTTGGAAGCAAGAATAGTTTCAAAAACTTTGGAAAGACAAGAGATGAGAGCAATTGGACGATAGTTGGAGGGTTGAGATCGGTCACCCTTCTTTGGGACAGGTTGAATGTGAGCAAACTTCCAGCATGAAGGGAAGACGTTAGAGGATAGACAGAGACGAAAGAGTTTGCCTAGGCAGGGAGTCAGCACGGAAGCACAGTTTTTTAGAACAACAGGAGGAACACCGTCCGGACCGTACGCCTTATTAGTGTTAAGCCCAGAGAGGGTAGAAAGTACATCTATAGAAGAGATTAGGATATTAGGCATAAGTAAGAGAGAGGAGGGCGGAGAGGGAGGAATAGCACCGGAATCATCCAAGGTGGAGTTTCTAGCAAAAGTTTGAGCGAAGAGTTTAGCTTTGTCAAAGGAAGAAGTGATGGTTGTGCCATCAGAGTGGGAAAGGGGAGGGAAAGACGAGGAAGAGAAATTGTTGGAGAGGTTTTTGGCTAGATGCCAGAAAGCTTGGGAAGAGCTAGAGTTGGATAGTTCAGTGCATTTATTATTGATGAAAGAGTGTTTGGCAAGTCGAAGAACAGATTTGGCTTGATTCCGGGCAGAAACATATGAAGAATGAGAGTCTTGAGTTTTAAGGCGTTGGTACCGTTTGAATGCTTCCTCCTTATTGCGGACAGCAGTAGAACAGGCGTGAGTAAACCAAGATTTTTTAGCATTAGTCTGAGAGAAAGAGAATGGAATGTATGCTTCCATGCCCGATAGGATTACCTCGGTAATGCGCTCAGCACTCTCCGAGGGTCCTCGGCCACGGAAGCAGAAATAATTCCATGGGAAATCAAAGAAGTACTGCCGAAGAGCCTCCCAGTCGGCAGCGCTAAAGTGCCACAAGCGCCGCCGGCTAGGAGGATCGGGTGGCCGTACTGGAGAGATAGGACAGGTGACAGAGATAAGTTTATGGTCGGAGGAGCCCAAAGGAGAGAAAAGATCGACAGTATAAGAAGAAGGGTTAGAAGTTAGAAACAGGTCAAGAATGTTGGGCCAATCTCCGATGCGATCCGGGATATGGGTGGGTTGCTGAACTAACTGCTCTAGGTCATTTAGGATAGAAGAGACGTAGGATTGTTCACCAGGTGGATCAGTAGTGTGAGAGGAGAGCCATTGGCGGTGGTGAACGTTGAAATCTCCTAAGATGGAGATTTCTGAGAAAGGAGAAATGGATAGAATGTGTTCCACTGTAGAGTTTAGATAGTCAAAGAATTTGGGAAAGTTGGTAGAGTTAGGGGAAAGATAGACAGCACAGAATACTAAATATTAGGTTTTCATTCTTCCCTCCGGGACTCAAACCTATAATTTATTAGTGGCCCCTCCATCATTGACGATATGCCTGATATCTCAAGACTGGAGGGGGACATTCGTAATAATATCAAACCACTAATAATACCATAGGTAGAGACAAAGAATCGCACAACAAATTTGAGTTCTTTATTGTTTACATACAATATATAAAAGGATAGAAAGCAGTGCGTTACTTCGAAGAATATCTGCTTTATACATATGATAAGATTCTCATCTCGAGATTCATAAAGTTGTTGTCAGGGAACAAAACTCTATTCCTGTTCAACATATCTTTTGTCCTTAAACTTATTTGTACATGTTATATAATTTTTACATATTGACTATATAGTTGCAACTAATATAGGTATCTTTTACATAGATTTTTTTTTTAGAGCTGTAAAACCAGCTCAACTTATAAACTATCACAGCTCGTGAACTTATCAAATCCTCCGGCGGAGGGATTCTCAGGGTCTTGGTGCTTACCTGCATCCCCCCCCCCTCTTCTTTAAGATTAAACTTAACCATAATAGCACAATGACTCATGAGACTCTCTGTCGTAAGGCTACTCAGGCTAGCTTTGGTTTATCCAGGGCCACCGACAGGTATCGCATCAGGAATGTATGATTTGAAGCCCACAAATTAGTGTTAGCTATGCCATCAATCGAATAATTTTGTAAGAATCTAAGAGAGACAGCCCACTTTCTGATGTCATGGGCTCTGCCCACTACGCCAGGATTACTTTCCCTAAAGACCTCTACGAGTAAGGAGGCCAATCTTCTTGTGACGCGAGTACCTGTGTTGTTGACCCATAAGGCTCCTGGTTGTTGAGGTTTTGCTACCCTCATAAACTTTATTAAAGCCTGCACCGGGCACAAAATGTGATGCGTATGTCTGCGTTTAAGTGCCGGTACCGTAAATTCTGAAAATACATGATCACAGTGTTCGTTCTTTGCTACGAACGTGGGAGACGGAGCGATCCGTAAATGCTCGTTCAATCTCCCAAACCTGAGGCAATTAGGTTCGTTGCTCATCGCCGCCAGCTCAGATACCCTGTTTCCTGTCGCCAAAGCCATAAGGAACACAGCCTTCTTTAGTAATGAATCAAAGTCTGGCGCATTATTATATTTGCGCGAATGAAGCAAAGATAAAGCTTTGTCCAGCGACCAGGTAGGCATGAGCTGCGGTGGTGGTGGGCGTAGTTTGAAACATGCTCTCATGAACCCTTTCTCTTCCTCCTGTGGTATGGGTAGACCGGTAAGGTCGTAAAAGGGGTTTCTAATGGCAGATAAGTGATTCTTTAGTGTGACTACAGAAAGACGCTTTTGCTCAAACAAATAGTCTAAGTATTTAAAGACCAAAGCAACTGATGAGTCTGTTTGCGCCGTCTCTACTATCCAGGTTGTAAACGATTTCCAATGAGATTGATATTGTCGCCTGGTAGACATAGTATATTGATTAAGAAATTTATTTGTCACGCTCTCCCCGTACTGAGTTAACCATTTGGCATTTTGAATGTCCATAAGGCAAAAATCAGCGAGGTCTCTAGGTTGCCAATTGTCTGCAAGTGGAAGTACGAGACCGGGTTCTCGCACCACGTTTTCAACTTGTGGTACCACACCTGGGCCGGCCAAAGTGGCGCGATCATCGAGATTACGCCCCCGGTAACCCCGTAGTTTGTGAACTACTTGACACATGAGTGAAGCGTCAGGAGGCGGAAAAAGATAGATTGAATTCCATTTGTTCCAGTCCTCCGACAATGCGTTTGGACCACCCGCCGCAGTTCTTTCCCGGCGGGTTAGGTAGAGAGGGAGTCTGTGGTTTCCCTCGGATGCAAATAGATCCACTTGTGGACGGGATGGCTCTGCAATCATCTTGTTGAAGATGTTTTGCTTGAGCGCCCATTGTACTACTGTGCTCTGTCTCCGGGATAGGGCGTCTGCTCAGACTTTCGCTATGCCTGGGAGCGGGAGGTAAGATGCATGAAGATGAATGCTCAACGTTTCGGCTAGAGCAAAAATATCTTCTGACAATTCCAGCAACTTGCGAGACCTCGTTGATCCTTGCTTTTGAATGCAGTGGACTGCATTCAAGTTGTCCATCCGAAAGGCTATTGATTTTCCCTGTAAAGAAGAGCCGTGATTTTGGAGGAAAAAGAAAGGGACTAGAAGTTCTTGTTTGTTGATATGAAAGTTCTCGTCTTCGGACCACAGGCCTTGACCTTGGTGGCCTAGGTTCGACTGATATCCCCAGCCTATTGTCCCAGAAGCATCCGTGTCTACCCATACCGTAGGTGGGGGAGAAACCCACATCATTATTGAGTGCAATGTTTCCTTCCTTGCCCAGACCGACAGTAAGTTGTGAATTAATGGAGGAATAGGCCATAATTTTCCCTCCGGTAAGAGTGGGAAACATTTGTTATCTTCCATGATTAATCTCTTTACTTTCAACCGGCCCAACTTCACAGTTAGTTGAATCCAGTTGAGAGAACCGACCAGGGATTCCCACGTCTTCTTCGTCTTGTTCAGACTGTGGAGAAACGCGAACAATTTCCCGCGAAATCTGTCTCGGTTGTCCACATCTGACTGAGAGTAAGGTTGGCTGTGTCCCAGACCAGCCCTATCCACTGAATTACCTGTGTGGGAACAAGGTTCGACTTTACCAGGTTGACCTTGAACCCTAAGGTTTGTACATGATTTATTACTTGATTGACATGGATACGGCATAAACTCTCTGACTCCGCCACTACTAGCCAGTCGTCTAGGTACCACAACACCTTGATCCCCTGAGCTAACATTGGCATAAGTGCCTGCCGGACTAGTTTCGTAAATATTCTTGGTGCCAAGTTCAAACCGAAAGACATTCTCTGAAAGATATTCTCTGAAAGACATAAGTCTCTTGCCTTATCCTCAAGGCGAGGAATTTTTTAAACCTCCTGTTTATCGGGACATGCCAATAGGCGTCGGTCAGGTCTAGTGAACACATCCAGCCTAGCGGCGGGAGGGCAAGCCTGATTTGATTCACTGTGAGCATATTGAAGACTGAATTGTGAATGCAAGTGTTCAGACACGAGAGATCTACTACTGGTCGCATCTGCACAATGTCCCGCTTTGGCACAAGAAAGAGTTTGGACGTGAAAACACGGCAAGTTGAGTCTACCGGGACAATGACATGCTTGGTGATCATTTCCTGAACTAGTGACTCCACCTCTAAAGAAACATGGTTGACTTCTAGAGCTTGATGTAAACGAGGTCGCCGGAGCCACCGCCAGGTGATTCCCTTGCGTGTCACTGTCCGCGCCCATGTTCGCCGGGGCCAGGCCCTGTGACATGCTTGAAACGACCCCGTCACTAGACTGGGATTTTCCGGCAGAACTACCCTCGAATCCAACTCGCCTGCGGTAGGCCCCGGGAGAGAGAGAGTTTGACTGACTAGTTTTTTGTTGGTGCTGGGGTAGAGGTAGACGGCTGGCTAGGTTTGGCAGATGTCGTTTCCTGATTTGGTTTATGTTGTGACTTATTCTTGTTCCACTTACCTTGAGGTTTACCTTGTTTCTGCTTTTGCTGAGTACCTCCCTGCTGTGGGGAAGACCGGGAGTCCTGAAAGGACTGCTTAGCATTGTTAGCATGAGGCTTACCTCCAGTCTTTTGTTTGGAGTATGGTTTCTTGAACGAGTCCTTCTTAAGCTGGGAGGTACTCTGCGTCAAGCTGCCTACCAAATTATAAACTTCTCTCCATGTATCTAAATTTAAGAGAGAGTCAGTTAAGACAGGGGAAAGAGTCACCCGGCGACCAATGTCATCCGGTAATTTTTTCACCATAAACACCCTCAAGTCCTGGCGTGCTCGAACAGCCTCTAGTAAGGCTATTCTGATGTTGCCGAGAGACTAGATTGAATTTTGTAAGAGCAGCTGCCATGACAACTCCGTGGCCTGTCTTACATTTTGATTTTCAATAGCTGAAATAGTCCGTGTGAGCGACTGGGCTATATGGCGACTTACAAGATATTGGGAAAAAAGTCTATAGGCTTTGTTTCTTAGTTTAAAATCTCTATCCAAGTGAGCAGGGGGAGGAGGCTATACTGAGATTCCGGGACCCGTTCGGGATTCCCCGGAGTTCTTATCACAACCGTTGCGTATAATTATAGCATAAAAACAATCCTTGGTTAATACCCATTAAATCTTACCAAGGGCTCGTCATTGAAAATGAATACCACTAGAAATAAAATTTAAAGAAGAATCTATCATTTCAAACCTCCCGGTGCCTCAGCCCTCCAGCTGTGCTGTCGTTATGCTTCCCTTGCACGTGATGCCAGACTTTCTAGCGTGTTTATCTGCCTCAAATGTTATATCAAGTTGGGCATGTGCATGGGAAGGGGAAGGTGGGAGGGAACCTTTGCGTCATTGACTACGGAACCACTCCTAAATAGAAGGTTTTCCTTCCTTCCCTACGGGTTGTCAAACCCGTAATTTAGTATTGGTTCCTTCGTCAATGACAAAGAGCCTAGAATATCACGACCGGAGGTGGGACATCAGATGCTCAACGTATCCAGAGAGAACCAATTAACAGATAGGCTGACACCGGGAGAAATTCAAATTACTGTATTAGAGAAAGAAGAGGCGGGTATACTGGGAAGCCTCATAAGAAGGAAAGATGGAAGAATAGTCATAACTTAAAATGTGTTGAGGAGAACAAGATGTACAAATTTGTATGAATGGATGCTTTAATGTCAAAACATCTCATACTATAATGCTCCTGAAGCTGTGCAACCAGTTAGCAAGCGCATTTCTTGCTTGCATTGGTATACAAACAAAAAATGAACTATTTGTTCATACTTTTTCAGTACATACAACTCGTACTTATTCCTTATAGAAGAAAACTCTTTGTCTTCGTATACTTATTCATGTTCTACATCCCCCCCCCCCCTTTTTATTCCTTTTGGAGATTCCGAAGGAGGAAAGGAGAACCAGACTCATTCAGTACATACGACTCGTACTATTTACTAAAGAAGAAAAATCCTTTGTCTTCTTACTTAGTCATGGTAGTAAAACTCTTTCAGTGTGATGCCTATTGCCTGATAGTGGTCACCGATTATTAGGCCTTCGATTTAGGGTGTAAGACTGGATCGTATTTTTCTTTTAGCCATTTGGCCTGGAAAATGTCCATAATGCCTAAGTTAGAGAAATCTGAAGGCTTCCAGCTTGGTCCAAGAGGAATTGAGAGATTGGAAATTCCACTGGAGACGGGCACTATAGGCTCGGGCGGTTGTATCCCGCTTGTGTGGGCCAAATTGGCGCAAAGTGACACCCTAGACCCTTGTCTGATTGTGCATCTGAGGGTTGTGCCTGGGGGAGGGAACCGGTAGATGGACGACCCTGTGTTCTATAGCTGACACATACTTTGGCCTATGCATACCTTTGCTTTATATATTTAAAATCACCCATAACATATATTTGCAATACAAAGTTAGCAGATATTTTCCTTCCAATTTTGTTAATTAATAATTGATAATTGTTTATAATCAGTTTACAATTATGTTTGTAGTCATTATCGGCTGCATATGGCCCTTCCCTTTATTACTATACTATACAAGAACGTAGTGTAGTCGTATACTGTATAAGAAAATTGTGTAGAATCACACAAACATTGAGATAAACTGTTTATCTTATAGGTGTTGGGTATAGTGATGTCTACAGTCGTAGCTCTGGCGCTAGTTCCGAAGCGTTCACCAGAGGTCTCAAGGAATTGTCGGTAGGGAGAATTGACCGCAAAAGCGGCCAGTCCCTGCGCCGGGGTTATTGACCACCGGGTTATAGATTGAGGGGTCTTTGCTAATGTGTGGGATGCCAAAAGGTCTACTTGTGGATGGGAAGGAAGAGTCGGCTTGGCGAAAGCTTCCTGTTTGAGTGCCCATACCACTGGAGTAGCCTACTCTTGCCCCGGGATAAGGTGTCACCCCAAAGGTTGGTCCTTCCCGGGAGGTACTAGGCTGAAATGTAGGGGTGAATCCGTTTGCTGAAAGCTTCTTGTTTGAGTGCCCGTTCCACTGACTTGCACTTGCACCGGGATAAGGTGTCCGTAAGAAATCTTTGATCTCTTGTGAAGAACAGAATGTGCCAAAAGGCATCTTTGAGGTTCAACGTTATCAGTCACACGTCCTGATGAAGGAGTAGCCGTATCCGAGGCACTGTGAGCATGCAAAATCTGTAATTTTGAGTGAGGAGAGGTCTCTGACTGGTCTCATCTTTAAGCTGTCTCGTTTGGGAACAAGACATGTGCGGGATAGGAAAACTGTGGTTCCTTTTAGAACTGGCACTAATACCATCGGCTTTTTTAATAATTCTTTGATTACTTCTATGACGTTTGGTGAAAGTATCATTGTATTGTTGTGCAGATCACATATGACAAGCAGCAAATCTATGTTCCTCATTTGGAACTTTATTGGGGCAATTGCAGTGATGGCTAGAGCAAATTTTGCTGCCTCTACTGCCCATTCCACCCACGGACCTTGTCCGACTCCTTCTAAGGTAACATGTGAGACTGAGGGTCTGTAGCAACAGTTTCCATCTTTGTAGAACACACTGAGGAGGGACTTTATAGCATTAAGAGCAGCAAGCTTAGAGAAATCTGACCAAGGCTCCCAGGATTTTGTGGCAGAAAATATTGGGGCAGGATTTTCCACAAAACTGAATATCAGACCTGGAAGGGCAAGGAGGCACGACTATTTCCATTCCCCGCCTTTCAGCATCTTTTGCTCGCAGATGTTTCAACTCATTTACCTCGAGGACCCCGGCTTGAGGGACCTGGTAAAGTTCAGGGATACCTGTCTCCGCGTCTTCCGGAATAGGAGGATCACTTATTGGTTGTCAAACTCGGGCAGGATCATAAAGCAAAGACATTGGCTTGTTGGGAAACCCCGGGTCCTCCTCAAGGGCACCCGGAGTGAAGGGGTTAGGAATAGCCCCACCTGTCAAGGGTGGGAATCGCTACTGATTCACCGGCTAGGGAACACTAGGACCAATTGACCCTGAGGGACGAGGCGGTGTGGTGGTCTTTATTCATATAAGGACAGGTTGTAAAGGAACAGTAGGTAGCGTAGAAGGCATTAGCTGAGAGGACAGCCTAACCTGGGGAGTCAGAGACTCTTGTCTCTGACTAAACTTGGACTTAATTGCTGCTAGAACCTTTGTTTGGAACAGGGTCTCCAACTTCGTTGGGACGTGGGCAAAAGAATGTTTAGGAAACTCAAGTAGGCATTACGGATAATGTCTGGGACTTAGGATATGTAAACTTTTACATCACTCCAAATATTGAGCCAAACCTAAGGCGCCCCAGCCGCAGTTATGTGGCCAATCAGATTGTGATGTTTCACGAAGGGTGCACAGTTTGTACACTTCTTAGTAGCCCACTAGCTAGCGTACAATCAACACAAGACAGATGGCGTACATACTTCGTACGTCCAAGAAGGGGGAATTTGTTGCATCTTGTGAACCCGAACCACTGCACAATGGTCGTGGCGATTACAAGAGAGAGCTGTTGCTCATCAGGCCAAGAATTAATGTTACATAATACTAGAGCAAAGAACAAAATCATGTACCGGCTCGTCATGCATAAGGCCTATGGAATGCCGAGTAGCCTGTTGGCTATATGAATGCAGTAAAAGAATTTAGAACGGGGTAGCATATCAGCTGCATCTTATATAAAGATGGATTAGAGTGGGATAGTCTATGGTTATCATTAATATGATTAGAGTATCCCCCCCCCCACCCCCTTTCTCTCATTCGTGGTTCTATATTGAGAACCCAAGGTGAAGACTTTTAACAGTGACTCAACAAGAAATTACGTTGGGCAACACCTGGCGGTGAATAGCCTATTCAAGCCCTATTGGCTATATGAATGTCGTAAAAGAGGTTAGAGTAGAGTAGCGTAACTGCTATCTCTTATATAAATTCATTGTCCTCCATTGAGAACCTATGGGAAAGATGGCCCCCCGCTTATACATTGAATAATGAAGTAAATCCATGGAAAAACTTCGAATTATAAAGTCAATATTTGGCTTATAATAGGGATAGTACCCAGAGGAAGCATTGGTCCTTAACCTTCAACAACAGTGGAACCCTTGGCACCCCACTTATAAATTGAAAAATGAAGGAAATCCCTCTAACCACTTCATAATATACATTCAATATTTGGTTTTACAATAGGGATCGTACCCGGAGGAAATGATGTTCCTTATACTGTAGTCCAATAATAGCGGAACCATTGGTCCCCAGCTTATTCATTGAAAAATTAAGTAAATCCCTCGAAAAACTCCATATTTACTTTCAATATTTGGTTTATAATAGGGATAGTACCCGGAGGAAACGGTGTTCCTTATCGGTCGATAATAGCGGAGCCATTGGCCCCCAGCTTATCTATTGACAAATGAAGTAAATCCACCGAAAAACTTCACATAATACTTATATATAGGAAGATACCAATCTATCTCTCGTGTTGTAACTTTCAGTAGAGTGAGGCTCTGAGCTATAGCCTATTGGCCACTTCCGCGCTCGATGTGACGAGCGTGAGAAAACTTCATAATATCAAGTCAATATTTGGCTTATAATAGGAATAGTATCCTGAGGAACATTGTTCCTTATAGGTCAACAATATCGGAACCATTGGTCCCCAGCTTATATGTTGAAAAATGAAGTAATCCCTCGAAAAACTTCATAATATAATATCTATATATCTATATATCTATATATCTATATAGGAAGAGATCATCTATCTCTTATAAAATTCAGTAGTGATGCTCGAGCTAGGCCTATTGGCCGCTTCCGTGATCGCGCGCTCGCGTAAGAATATCCCGATAAAAGAAACCATAAGTAGAGTCAAGAACATATCGCTCAAATTAATGTTACCACTGACTATGTACGTAATACGTATCTGCCATAACTTATATAAGAATGGATTCCAGGGGGATATATTCTATTGGCTATCATGAATACGATTAGAGTGGCTATCAAATCGGGATAGTATCCTGAAGAAAACATTGTTCCTCATCTTTATCTAGGTCAAGCCTAACAAGTTTGGGGCGAGGACAGTTAGGGGAGGAAGTGCCTTTTAACTCTGTATTTTTTTTTTTTTTTTTTTTTTTTTTTTAGTTGAGGATATATAAACTTTCACTTCCTCCCAAATGTTTAGTAATACCCGAGTCGCCCCCGATGCTGTTATGTGGCCGCTCGGATTGTGGTAGTGTTTCACGAAGAGTGCACAATTTGTAAATTTTTTAGGAGCCCCCTTAGCCAATGTACGATCCACATAAGACATCTGGCGTACATACCTCGTCAGTTGTGGCTCAGGTGAGGAGGCATAGATTACTGAGGAGAGCTATAGCCCACCTGTCAGAAAAAAGGCCAAGAATCAATGTTACATAATATAAGAGCAAAGAACAAAAGCATGTACCAGCTCCTTATGTATAAGGCTCATGTCATGTCGAGTAGCCTGCTGGCCCTATGAATGTTTTAAAGAATTTAGAGTAGGGTAGCATATTCGCTACATCGTATATAAGAATGGATTTAAGTGGGATAGTCTATAGGTTATCATAAATGCCACTGGAGTACTCTCCTCCCTTCTTTTTCCATTCATTGTTCTACATTGAGAACTTGGAGGGAAACGTTGTTCTTCAATTTAACCGGAACCTTTTGGTGCATCGGTTGTTTGTTTCTGAAGGAAAACATTGTTCCCCCCCCCCCCTTGAGTACCTGGAGTACCCAGAGTACTTGGAGGGAGCTCTCGTTCCTTAATTTAACCTGAACCTCTTGGTTCCTGTTTTCAGTATTACCCGGAGTACCCGGAGTACTTGGAGGAAGCTCTCGTTCCTTAATTTAACCTGAACCTCTTGGTTCCTTGGTTTTCAGCAGTACCCGGAGTACCTGGAGTACCCGGAGTACTTGGAGGAAGCTCTCGTTCCTTAATTTAACCTGAACCTCTTGGTTCCTTGGTTTTCAGTATTACCCGGAGTACCCGGAGTACTCGGAGGAAGCTCTCGTTCCTTAATTTAACCTGAACCTCTTGGTTGCTTGGTTTTCTGTATTACCCGGAGTACCCAGAGTACCCGGAGTTCCTAGAGGAACTATAGTTTCTTATTTAACCAGAAACTCTTGTTTTTTGAAGGAAAACATTGTTCCTTAAATGCACCTCTTGGTGTATTGGTCATTGTTCCTCGGTTCCCTCAAAACCATTTAGTACCCGGAGGTCTAAAACCCTGAGACCCGGAGAGAACGGAGGGACACAGGAGCCCCGCCGACTCCGGGACTCGAAGCATGCAATTGTATAGGGTTAGTTGGTGCTCTTGCACTGGAGGAAACTTTGTTGCTCAATTTGGTTTCATGCCAACTCTTTCTATTTTAAGAAATTAACACATAATTGTGTAGGAATCTGAAGCACTTCATTAACATAATATTCATATACTTTATTACTCGGAGTACCCAGAGTACCCGGAGTTCCTGGAGGAACTATAGTTTCTTATTTAACCGGAAACTCTTGTTTTTTTTTAAGGAAAACATCGTTCCTTAAATGCACCTCTTGGTGTATAGGTCATTGTTCCTCGGTTTCATCGAAACCATTTAGTACCCGGAGGTCTAAAACCCTAAGACCCGGAGAGAACGGAGGGACACAGGAGCCCCGCCGACTCCGGAACTCGAAGCATGCAATTGTATAGGGTTAGTTGGTGGTCTTGCACTGGAGGAAACTTTCTTGCTCAATTTGGTTTCATGCAAACTCTCTATTTTAAGAAATTAACACATAAATGTGTAGGAATCTGAAGCACTTCATAGCATAATATTCATATACTTTATTTACTCGAAACCATTTAGTACCCGGAGGTCTAAACCCAGAGACCCGGAGAGAACGGAGGGACACAGGAGCCCCGCCGACTCCGGGACTCAAAGCATGCAAATTGTATAGGTTTAGTTGGTGCTCTTGCACTTGGAGGAAAACTTTGTTTCTCACTTTAACCGAAACCTTTTAGTGCGTCGGTTATTGTGCCTTAGTTACATGCAAACTTTTAGGAATCATTGGTATCGAAGCACTTCATAACATACTACTCATATAGGAAGAGAACAATTGGTCCCTCATGTAAAATTCAGTAGAGGGAAGCCGAGCTAGCTAGGCCTATTGGCCGCCCTCGTGGACACTTGCCCGAGGTGGCGAACAAAGCATGGCCTTATAAATAAGTACTGGTACAAGAATGGGACATATAAGGGAATCAATAAGTCTAGCTAAGAACCTATCAGCTCGCAGTAATGCTAGAAGCATGCAAACTATAAAAGTGAAGTGACTTTGAAAAATTTAATACAAGTAGAATTTCAGGAAATAATGTAGGCTACTTTACAACAAAGAAAACTTTGAATTAATAATATCCTTAGAGTTCAACGTGTAGCCTGAGGGCACACGAATAAGATGAATAATAGCCTACGATAAGTAAATAATTAATTGCAAGCATTGTATAGGATATAGCCTATTATAGCAATAATCACTTACTACGACGAACAACAAATATTAAGAATGGCGAAGCAGTATCCATATACTTTCGGTGTGGACAGGCGTGGACGGTGGCCCTCTGAAACATACAGGGCGATTACTCAATTCATGTTTGGACCTAACTCAAATAATATATAACAAGGACTCCCTAGGAGTGAGAAGCCAGGCAAACGCTGAGACGCCCAGAGCAAGGGGGCACACGTCCGACTCGCCTGGATCACAACCGTAAAGAGGCAGATAAACACGCTAGAAAGTCTGGCATCACGTGCAAAGGAAGCATGACGACAGCACAGCTGGAGGGCTGAGGCACCGGGAGGTTTGAAATGATAGATTCTTCTTTAAATTTTATTTCTAGTGGTATTCATTTTCAATGACGAGCCCTTGGTAAGATTTAATGGGTATTAACCAAGGATTGTTTTTATGCTATATACGTTGTGTATATAGCATAGAAACAATCCTTGGTTAATACCCATTAAATCTTACCAAGGGCTCGTCATTGAAAATGAATACCACTAGAAATAAAATTTAAAGAAGGTGATAAGAACTCCGGGGAATCCCGAACGGGTCCCGGAATCTCAGCCTATATATAGTATAGGCTCTTCGTCATTGACGAAGGAACCAGTACTAAATAAGCACATCCTCCAAACAGTTTGCTAATGTTAGCACAAAAATATACCAATGAATTAGGGAATAACAGGGAAAATAGGTGATAATTGAAGGGGGGAAGGAGGGGATGTGGAGGAGTGATATGAGGTATAGGGAAAAAAAAAAAAATTCAAGTGCTACTGGGGCCTTTTAAAATGTTTTTTTTTAGGCCTTCCCTCTGAAGAGCTTTGCCACCGTTGCCCAGTAAAACTTCTTAAGAGCTTTTCCGCCGTTCCCGGGTTAACTCATAGAGAGCAAGGTTGGGGGCCGAAAGAAAATCAAAGAGAGCTTGTGACACCCCTCCCGCCTTATTTATGGGGAGTGAGAACCAAGAGTGGGTTTCCTGAGGAATTTGGTGGGAGGGTTTAGTCGTAATGGTAGCTGCAAACTGTTGCGCCTCAGCTTCCCAGTCACCCCACGGACCCACACCTACCTGCCCCACCTGCAAGACTGGACTGTGTGTTTGATCTAGCGCCGGAATTGTATCCAATTCCGGCGTCAATGCGTTCAGAGCTTTCATATCGTTAACGCCGTCAGATTTTGTCCAGTCTGCAAAAAGTCTTGCAGATGAAGCAGGGGGCAAAGCCGGAGTTGAAGAATACACAAAGAAATCAGAATTATAAACATTGGGTATAGCCTTAATTGTAACATCCAACAGCCTTCCCTGCATATCCTTAGCCCTCAGTTTCTTGCTTTTGCTAACCTCTATGGTCCAATCACTCGGGACCGGAATCTCCCCCGATATTATCGTCTGTGCCATATGAACGTTCTTGGCAATAGCCGGAACCCATGAACAGTCAGGCCCGTATAGAAGTGGCATAGGGCCTTTTCTATGTGGAATTTTGTCGAGGGGAGGAGGGGTAATATCCGTGATAACTCGGACATTTGTAGTTGTCAAGGCGGCGGACATTGTCGTGTCACTTGCCGTGGTGGTCGTTTGATTGACGTTAAGCAGGGGCATGGTAGTACTGGGAGGTTGAACTCCGGTAGGTTCTAAGGGCCTCACTGTCGATTCAATCGGGGGAGCTACCGGCGCCGGAGTGGGAGGGACCTGAGAACTAGGGATATGATATTGTCTCATTACTTTATGCAAGATATCATTAAGGTCATCTGTTGTCACATATTTATTCTGAGATCCCCGAGAAGACTCTGAACCCGCCTCAGAGCCTTCCTCGTTCACTGGTTGTCCTGAGGATATTTCAAGCTCCTCTAATTCCTCCTGCACTTCCATAACCTCCGGCGTTTCCTGCCTTTGTTCTGCCACCGGCTCATTCAAATGCCACGCTAAGTCAGGGACTGATGAGGGAATATTATCACTACCTCCCTGTCTGTTTTGGCCATGAAACGTGGCTCCGACTGTCTCCAAACACCCCTGTTAAGCACGGCGGGTGGTTGGGAGTCCGGTATAATACTAGCCTGAGAATTGTCATAATGCTGTACGGCACATGGTGTATAACCCCGATATTGTTCCGCCAGCACCCGTTGTGACACTATCGGTGGTCCCGTACGTGGCGCGGCAAGACTTACCTTAGGTATAGCAAAGATTGTATTATGTGGTTTACTGATAGTTTCTTTAATTCCCTAGGATTCGTCTCAGTCTCCTCCGTTCCCGCCTTCGAGTTGCCTAATTGGGCAGACACGGAGGCAGAGGCGGAGGAAGGTGGCCGCGGAGCCGGCGTAGGCTGGTGCCGCGACAGCGTCTCATCCTTGCGGGAACTTTTATGTTCACTAACTGATTTCGGGGTCGATGTCACAGAGTCTTCTCGCCTTCTCTTACTAGACTTCGCCGTTGATTCTACTGAAGATTGGCGTGATCGTCTAGGAGGAGACCTAGACCTGGACCTAGACTTGGTCCTCGGCGAAGGAGATCGTCCTCGTTTGCGGCGGTCGGGGGGGGGGGTTGCCTCGTCGCTGTCACTACTCTCGCTACTACTAACTAATTCCTTAGACAAAACTTTAGCCTTAGTTTTCGATTTGGGAGTCGACTTAGCCGGCGCTGCTTTTAACACTGGAGATTTAATCACTAGATGGTCCCACAGTGCTTCGTCATCACAAATCAATGCCTTATGGGCCACATCTTTTGCATAGACATTAAAGATAGTCTTAATCTCCTGAAGGGCTACAAGGCACGAATGGTCCCTCTTCTCAAACACGTTTGACCGGAGTTCTGAGCAAACGGCGCACTTTTTAGATATCCAAAGGCCTCTAGATCTGTCGAGGCATTTTACACATCTGATGCAATGTTTATGAGCAAAAACCGGGAGAAGGGGACAGTTAGTTGTATTGCACAGAGTAAACAGAGGCATGATGGAGCGAAACCCCCCCCCCGCCATGATCGGCTCCCTCACCTGCTTCCTGTGCTGCTACTGGAGTGATGAAATCTGGAAATAGAAAATTTCCAGGAATCAATGCTCATAAGGATAACCTGAGAGGTGTTAACACATCCTATCCTTCAAGTCCGCCGGAAAATTAGCTATAGCGCACTGCTACTCTAACCTTCCGCTGGACTTGTCTTAGGAAAACTTAATTTCCTATTGAACTGCTTACCTGTGACAAAGTGCCACTGGCCCAATTAATCTGTAGTAACTATCTATTAACTATGGTCTAGATAGAAATAACCCCACTAGACTGTTGCGCTGGGCAAGGAAAGTCATGCCGTGCTAGGCTACCGGTTTGGGCGAGTTCGCTCGGCGGGCCGAGATTGCTCCCTTAGGAATTTTGCATTTCCGCCGGAAGATTTGTGATATAGCACACCACGCCAGGATATTTTGCCTCAGTCCTTTCGCCTGCGAGGCGAGGGTAGGCGTCAGTACGTAGAAAGATCGCCGGAAGGAAACGAGCCAAAACTTTGGAAGGGTCGACTTATTTGTGAAAGTCAGACCCCCCAAAACAGCCCCACACCACCATCAGGACGTCTCCTGACTCCCTGTTTACATGTCAAATATACATAAACATATAAACGAGGGAAATATCTTAGGGCTATAATAGTACAGTCCATCCTCCTACAACGCGAGTTTAGGGGCGGCACTGCGCCTCGTGTTGTAGGTATTTCGCGTTGTAGGAATAACACTTTAAATGGAGATAAAGATGTTGTTTTTGGAGGCAAGAAGATAACATTGCATTGAGGGTGGAGATTTTGCAGGTAGGCAGGATGGCAGGGGGCATTATCCATTAGCAAAATCATCTTAAAATCCAGTGCGCATCGACGTCATCGCGCTGTAGGTGGGGGGGGGGTCGCGCAGTAAGAGGAGGCGCCGGATTTGAAGCACTCGGCAAGGCCATTTCGCGTTATATGTTTTCGGCTCGGGTTATAAGAGGTTTAGGTAATTCGGGACCCCCCCCTCGTGTTGAAGGAGGATCGCGTTGTAGGAGCTCGTGTTATAGGAGGATGGACTGTATAATAATAATATTTATTAATAAATACAAAACCCCTAGACCCTACGGAGACCCCTAATGAGGCTGACCGTGAGGCTTGTAGTAATCATACTCCTTGTAGTTACCTTACCTCCTGAAGATACTGCTGCAACATCTGGCAGGGGCCCCACGAGAGGGGAAAAGCAGGCTCGAACCATGGAAAGTTCCACACCACGTGTGACAACTCTTAGACCAGGGCGTCTGCTATAATAATAAAAAAGCAACTGCCTCATATAGACGGTCAGAAGCCTATTGCTGCGGATATGTTAGCCTCCTAACTAGTAATTATTAGCAAATCTAAGGTGCAGAAAACATAAACAAAAACACACGAGGCGCGGGTCATGGAGATTGAAAGCGCCTGCACAATAGTACCCTATTTTAACACTTCCCTGCGGGCATGCCAATGGGGCAGCCTGCTAGTTTAGCTAGTCTAAACCTGTTCAATACAACTCAGATAAAGACAAATGAGCAAGGACTCACTAGAAGCGAGCGAACGAAGAATGTGGCAGAGCACAGGCGCGCACGTCCGATTGGGATGCGCGCGGGGAAGGGAAGGAGGAAATATGGCGTCTCGGTTGCCACAGTCTGGGCGAGAAGCCACGCACAAGAAATCCACAAGATGGAAAGCTATAGCAAAACAAGTTTTGAGTTTATTTTTTCTCTTTTATTTTTTACGAAGTTTTTTCGTAGTGTGTACCCCAATCATAAGACGATTCCATAAGAGAAGTAGCGTTACACTTATGATGTAGTACTCCTTTTCCCCGCGGCGGGAGTTTCAAACTGGCTACCCGCGGGCGCTTGAAAGGAGGCTATTATATTAATAGGCATATCGTCAATGATGGAGGGGCCACTAATAAATATTCATATATACTACATAAGACTGTGTCAATATTGCTTAATAGCATATTAGGCCTTTTATAATCTTAACTTACTTACAACTTGCAATCTTACTATTCACGATCTAATCTTCCTACGCGGGAATGACCGTTAAAATATCGTATCTCTTTAGGCACGTCACAGAGACGTACGTTAGCACATAAATTGCCTATCTCTATTGTATTACACGATAGAAACTTCTATCAACCTTCCAAGACATCTACTGGACGACAAGACCCACACTAAACAGAGACAGTAGAAGCAGCTGCAGACCCAGTAGTGTTAGGCAGGGAGTAGGGCACGGACAGGAGGAGCGGGATGATGTACCTGCTGAAGGAATGGTAGAAAGATTAAGGATTATGTTTAGTAATGTGTATGTGTTTACCCAGGACAAGAAAAGAGAACTGATATGTAGGTTGCAGGATGAAGAGGAAAAACCTGATGTCATAGCCTTACAGGAAGTAAGACCAAAAAATGCTAGAATTGAGAGGGAACTGGTGGAGTATAGTTTGGAGGTTTTGAGCTATATGAGAGGAATGCTATTAGAGCAGAGGTTGGAAGAGGACTGTTTATTTATGTAAGAATAGAGCTCAAAGTAAATGAGGTGGATATGAGACAGCAGTATTGTGAGTAGGCTATTTGTGTATTGAAGTAAAATGTGCAAGAGGGTCAATTCCTATTGCCTCTATATATAGAAGCCCAAATAATAATAGGGAAGAGGATGATAACCTACTGAAAGCAATGGAGGAAATAGATAATAGAGAGAACAAATATAAGATTTTGATTGGAGATTTCAATTTGCCAAGGATCAACTGGGCAAATTGTACTACTCCAGCGGGACAGTGTAGCCTGGAAAACAAGTTTATAGAGAAAGTGAGAGATTGTTTTTTAACGCAACATATTACAGAGATGACAAGATATAGAGATGGGACGCAGGGGAGTGTACTTGATTTGATATTTAGCAATGAGGAGGATATAGTGGAACATGTCAATGTGGATAGCCCTATAGGTCGTAGTGACCATGCCTGTATAAGTTTTAGTTGCAATATTAAAACAGAGAGGGAAAATAGAAGCAATAAAAAAATATATATGATGATAGAGTAGATTATGAGCTGCTGAGACGGTGTTTGGACATTGACTGGGGGGAATACTTGAACGGTGAAGACGCTGAAGGAATGTGGAGGAAGATTTGAGTCAAACTGGAGAATGCTATATCCAAATGTGTACCAGTAAGGGAATATAAGGATAAAACAAAATTGAGGAAAAGAACGAACCCAGAATTACCAATGAAAAGAAAGCTTTGGACATTGATAAGAAGAAAGAAACGATTGTGGGAAAGACTAAAATTTAAAAAAAAGAACAGGGGGTCTAGTATAGAAGCTACAGAAGTGGATTTGGAACGCAGACAGATAAACAATAAAATAAGGTGGGAGACAAGGAGGGGGGTGAAGGAGAGGGAAAGAGAGATTGCAAGAAATGTGAAGGATAATCCAAAAATATTCTGGAAGTATATTCAAGAAAAGTTAACAAGAAGAGTAGGTATCCCAGAACTGATAGGAGACTTGGATGATAGGAATAGAGCAGAAACTGATAAGGAGAAAGCAGAGGTGCTGGGGAAATACTTTGGGGAGGTACTAACAGTGGAGTCGGATGATGCAGTGCCTACTATTCCCATCAAACAGGCACCAGCCCTAGAACTAATAAAGTTTTGCCATGCTAGAATAAGGAGGGCTATAGAAAAAATGAACAGCAGTAAGTCCCTGGGACTGGATGGGATACATCCAAGAATCATAAAGGAAGGAGGTGAGATGTTAGTAGAGCCATTAATTTTTTTATTTGAGGTATCTTTTAATACAGGACAAATCCCGACGGACTGGAGAGAGGCGAACATAACAGCTATATTTAAGAAGGGAAAGAGAAATGACCCAGGTAATTATAGACCAGTCAGTTTGACAAGCGTTGTGTGTAAACTAATGGAAACGGTAATTAGAGAAGGAATAATGGAGCTTATGAAATCAAACCAACTCTTCATTGGGAGACAGTTTGGATTCTTGCCGGGGAGGTCGACGGTACTACAGCTAATTAAGGTGGTAGATGATTGGATGCAAATTCTGGAGGATGTTGATGTTATAGATGTGGTATATTGCGATTTTATGAAGGCCTTCGATAAGGTCCCACATAAAAGGTTAATAGAGAAAGTTAGAAGCTATAGTATAGGAGAGAAATGTGTGAAATGGATAGAAGCCTTCCTGAAAGATCGGAGACACAGGGTACTGGTGAATGGAATAGGCTCGGGGTGGAGGGAAATTACAAGTGGGGTACCTCAGGGATCTGTGTTGGGACCACTACTGTTCGTTATATTTATCAACGACTTACGGTACCTGAAGTTATAACTAATGGAAGTGAGATATACTTGTATGCGGATGACACTAAGCTGTATAGAAGAGTGAGGAGTAAGGAAGATGTGGGTTTACTTCAAGGAGATGTGGAGGGCATGAAGGGATGGTCTGAACATTGGTTAATGCCTTTTCATCCAAAAATATGCAAGTACATGCGGATTGGGACAAGCAAGATAGACAGAGTAGGATACAGTATGTATGAAGTGATGGAGGAAGTGAATGCAGAAAAGGATATAGGAGTAGTGATGGACAATAAGTTAAATTTCTCAGAACATTTAGCAGAAAAGATAAACAAAGCCAATAGAATTGTAGGGCTGATAAGGAGGACATTTGTGTCACTTGACGAAGAAATCTTCAGGAATCTCTATACAGCGCTGGTTAGACCGCACCTGGAATATGCGAACCAGGTGTGGGCTCCATATTTGGTAAAGGATATAGAAGCAGTGGAGAAAGTGCAGAGGAGAGCTAGCAAGCTAGTACCAACGTTGAAGAACGCGGGCTATGAGCAGAGGTTGAGGACACTGGGACTTCCGACACTGGCATATAGGAGAAAGAGAGGGGATATGATAGAGACTTTTAAGATAGTGTCAGGAAAGTATGATGAGGATGTGTGTGAAGGTATCTTCTTGATGCGGGAGGGAACAAGAACGAGGAGACACTCTAAGAAAATTTACAAAGAAAGAAATAGGCTTGAAAAGGCAAAGAACTCATTTTGTGATAGAGTGGTAAATGAGTGGAACGCACTGCCCCAATATGTAGTCGATTCCGAATCAATAAGGAAGTTTGAAAGTAATCTTGATAAAGCATGGGGAAGACAAGATTTGAAGTTTGATTATAAAGCAAAAATACAGAATAGTAAAAATGTTGCGGCTGCTGCTGCCGCCGCCAACACCGTGAACGACCGCAGTTGTGCAAGTACTGGCACTGAGCTGGATACACAGGCCTAGTTTGCCTTTTTCCAGAGGATCTACTGTAAGAAACTGTAAGAAGTCAATTACCGAAGCTTGTCGTGCTTGTCCATTCGGCAAGGACCCTAAGAGTACCCCAGGTCCCTCTGGCAGCTTCCATGCCTTGGCAGTTGCTAGCAGTTAATGTCATGGGACCCATGGAAGGAAAACAGGGTTACAGATATATCATCACTTTTGTGGACACATACTCAAAATATGTGATCACCTGTCCCGCAAAAGAGCATTCCACCATGGCCATGGCCGAAACCCTTCTCCAACATGTTTTCCCATATTTTGGACTTCCTCAGGCTATCCACTCCAACAATGCTCCTGAATCCACTGGACAGATTTGGACCCAACTTTCGGAAATATTTGGATACAAGATCTCACACTCCTCACCTTACTGGCCACAAGGCAACTCCATTTGCGAGTGGAGTCACCGCACGATTGCAAATCAAATAGGGACACGACTGCAACAGATGGATACATCAGACTGGCCCAGTCTGGTTAAAATAGTCCAGTGGGGTATAAACATCTGCCCTCATTAGGATAGCATCTCCCCTCACAAAAGGATCTTCGGGGAACCTCCTTTGCTGCTACCCCTAAGACACCTTTCCACCCCATCCGAACTCTCGCCTATCCACAACTCTGCCTTAGTTCACCTCCGGAATCGACTTAGCCAGCTGCAGTACCTTCATGACCTCAACCTCAATGAGACACCCAAGGCCTGTCCTCATCAAGTCGGAGATTTGGTAATTGTGGCACATTTGCCTGTACCAAGTAAGTTAAAACCACGGTAGTGAAGACCCTTCGAAATTTTGAAAATCCCAAATTGTTACCAGGTCACCATAAATTATCATGGGGAATCACGCACATATAGGAACAGGTATGTACTCGTTTCCAGCCTCTAGACAAAAATACCACTATACTAGCCAAACCTAGTGATAATGATGTGCAACCTGCAACCACTAATCTTGACCCTACTCTCCAACCCAAACAGAGGCCTTCCCTGTTTTCCCCCCACACCCCACCTTCTTTCTGTCCCATTCCTTCCCCTTATCTACCACCCACTCCTATTCTTCATCCTCGTCTCTCCAAACCTCCTCCCCCAACCCATTCCTTTATCCCCCTTCCAGGCCCCCAAACCCTCCTTCCCAACCTCCTTCAGTTCCACCAGGATTCCAACCACTTCCTCATCACCTTACACCCCCCCTCCTGCTCAAACCTCAACTTCCACTGCCAAACCTTCCATTTCTCCTTCGTCCCGTTCACCATCTATTTCCTCCTTAGCCGAAATGCCAACCCCTGACTCTGCCACCCCACCCCACCAACATCACACTCTTCCTCTTCCGTGTGACAGCACTGCATCCGAACCACCACTTCCCCCTCGTATTCCTTCTGTACTTCCGACAGTTTCTCCCCCACAACCTCCCACCCTCTCTGCTTCCCATACCCCTTCTCCGTCTATCCGTAACCCGACTCCTAGTACCTCTACACCTCCTAAACTTCCTAGATCCCCCCAAAGCCTAAATACCGCCCATCACCACCTCTAACGCCCTAACCGTTAACCCCAAAACAGCCTCTACTCTCCAGTTTCTGTCGCACTATACGAAGACCACAGAAGTGGGAGTCTCAACTCTCAACCTCAAGATGCCCACCATCCAAATCTTCCAGGCCCCCAAAACTGAAGGCTCAACACCGCCAGGGTCTCGTGCAACAGGACGCAACAGCCAATCCAACTAACACAAACCAGCCACCACCTCTTGCGCCTCTATCAGTCAGTACCCAGCCTGGTACCTTTGCGTCCGCAAATGTTCACAAAACAGCCCGGGTCAAAGGTCAATGCACCACTCACCACCCAACCTCCGTGCTGTCAACATATACCGCTGTGCCCAAGATGAAAGTTTCCAATGTCACCACAACTGTCAAATGGTTAAATGCAATCGTAAGGCTCCAATATAATAAAAGTTCATCATAAGACATAGTTTAGTTATAAAATCGCACTCTGGGAATCTTGGCATACAGAACACAATAGATCACAAAAACATTTCCAGAATGCAGATAGCATAAGTCTATAAGTTGTACAATTAATAACTTTGCACGGCACATTTATCATGGCACATAAAGGTAGTAAGGGTGTCACTAAGATTGAGTTTACATGTATATTTGGTGGATGTGTATGGTCGTGAAGATAAAATATAACCATATGCAATCTCTAAAGAGTTTGTATAAAAAATATTTCACTAGCACAACGATAGAAAATGTGTTTTGTATCCTCGTTTATGGAGTCCTTGCAAATAAGAAGGGAGGTCTGATTGTACAGCCTTCAGCAAGCCAAAGTCTTCGATCTTGAGGTTGTGGTCCAACATCTGGTCTGCATTCGGCTCGTCCCTGAAGGTGGATCAACAGCCGGTTTGGTAAAGGTTCTCTGTTGACGGATTCCGGCTGGTCCCGACACACTGTTGCGAGCTTGAAATTTACAAAGTTTATGCCGGAGCAATCTTAAGGCGAAATACACGGACCAGTGTACTGTCAGTTCTCCTTAACAACACCCCAGATTCCTGCAACCGGAACTACCCGTGAAGGTAGAAGAGTTTGTGGTCTGCGCCTGCTATAGGGTGTTTTAGGCCCTTCAGGTACCAGTCCCACGGGTTGAGGCAAGATCA
This sequence comes from Paralithodes platypus, assembly GCA_032716605.1. Taxonomy (NCBI): domain Eukaryota; kingdom Metazoa; phylum Arthropoda; class Malacostraca; order Decapoda; family Lithodidae; genus Paralithodes; species Paralithodes platypus. The sequence continues at coordinate 23,781,227 of CM064503.1, read as the reverse complement.
CCTAGCTATTATGTCTAAATAATGGGTCTCATTCTCACAACTTGGCTTACACAACCAGTGTGTGCCTCTTTGCTATAGCAGGCAGGCCTGTATAACAGAGAGGGTTGGGAATTACTAACACAGGTTAGTATTTACCTGGACTCCTTGCTATCCGGAAATAGGTCAGGAGGGCCAGAGAACTTACTAGGTGGCACGGACTAGTGTACTGGCAACCTAGCAATTTCCCTGCTTGAGCCTAAGAACTGCACAGACCAGTGTACTGGCAGCAAGCCCATACCCAGGACTGAGAACTAACAAACTGCACGGGCCAATGTACTAGCAGTACGGTAGGTTAATGCCTAGATTCTGTGAGACAACTATAAGTTGAACTGACCAGTGTACTGGCAACTTTAGTTACTTAACAGTTCCTCCTTGCTATCCTTAGCTATGGGATAGGTCAGGAAGCTCTTCGTTTTTAGACCTGCCTGCACTGACCAGTGTACTCACATTTAGGTTAAAACCAAGAGGTTGGATATAACTTGGTGTATAACAGACTGCACTGACCCATGTACTCACAGTCCTGGTCACACCCTGGAATCGGAAGCTACTCCGATCCCACCCTGTCTGCCTTCCTCTGATTTCAGCAACGTAGTCACACCTTCTTCGTTGTTGTTGTGTGTGGATTATTTGAAGGCAAGAAAGGCATGGTGGGTAGAGTACTCGTTTGTAGAGCGTGAGGTCGACTCTGGCTGCGCGAGCACATCCTGGGTTGATGCACTGAGAGTGAGAAGGGTCTGGAACGCCGCCTTCAAAATTGGCGGGCACCTGGAGTGAGGCTAGGCATCTTTCTTTCATGGTGGTGGTATGTTTATTTTCTTTCTTCTTCTTTGTATATTCTCATTCTTTCTGCTTTTATGTTCTTCTCGCCTCTGTTTTTCTTTCTCTTCTTCCGTTTTCTCTTTCTCTCTTGCTTCTTAGACTTTCTTCTGTCTTCTTCGTCTCCCTCGTCTTGTCCTTTATGTCCTTTTCTTATTGACATTCTTGGTCGCTTCCTCATGTTGTCGTATTTTGCTTCCCTCGTCGGTGAAGAAGCCACTGCCCTGTGGCTGGAGGTCGTACTGGATCAAAGTTTCAGGCGACCAAGCTGGTATGGTGTGTTGCAAGACGTTCCTCCATTTTGTAGATCGACTGTTTGGGGCAGCATCGACGTTGAGGCAGACGGTGAGTGAGGTGTTGGTGGTGGAGGTATTGAGCTTGCCCTGTGTTGTATTTCGCCTTGTAATATTAAGTGTGTTTATACATGTCTTTCATCTCTTCCAGTTTGGAAGAGCCTATCACAGTGAAGTTAACCCGGGAAAGAGGCCAGGACTCTGAAGAGGTTTTACTGGGCGAAGGCGCCGGGACTCTTTAAAAGTTTAGGCATCAAAAATGCTTTTCGAAACAAAGTAATATGTGATTAAGTGAGATGATTCCCCTCCATACCTCCTATCACTCCTCCACATATGTCCCCCCCCCCCATTCCCCTCCCTTTTCCCCCCTCTTCCCCTCTCCTCAATTATCCGGTATTTTCCCTATTCCCGATATTGATAGAATATTTTCGTGCGAGGACGGCTGGGAGAGAGGAGGGAGGGTGGGGAGTGTGGGGGAGTGTATCTCCGACCTTCTAAGCCAGTCTGATACATCCCCTTGTCTCTCAGTACCATGCGAGACACAAGAGAGGGAGGATGTGTCTGTCTCGCCGGTCTGGGTCAGATTACGACCGCGGGGCTAAAATATACGATTTTCACCAGCCAATTGCTGTTACCACTTTTTTATTGCTTTTCAATGTTCATATGTTCATATTAAAAGTAAATTAGGCACATATGGATAAATAATTATGATATATATGGCAAATATGACGATTTTCTTCAGGAATGAACCAATAAAACTTCGCCTGGCGGGACGTTTCAAATACCATACCTTCGCGCTTTAAAGGTTAAATATCTAAAGTATAAAATTAATGAAAACAAATAAATTTGTTCACAAAATTTGTCATTTAGTTATTATATAACCTAGAACACTTTGCCAACCACTTCCACTATACATTATCCTCTATTTTTCTCTTATCGATACATCAGCTTTGTATTTGTATCATTATTTTGATCAGACATTTAATCGGAATGTTTCACATAAAAAATGTGAATAGTCAAATGATTTCAAGTGATTTAATGTATTGTACATGTGGTCGAAAGATATTTGTCTGCTAGCGCTAGCAGACGAATTTTAAAACCATATTGTCTGTGGACCTTACGGCGTAACTTTTCTAGAAACTGTAGTGCCTGTGAGCGACTGTAAGCGACCGAACCCATGCACATTATCATTCAAGAGTAGGCTACAGTAGCCCCAACCGTGCATTACAATCTGTGCTTTTGAGTGCATCCCAGGTTGACCTCTCACTTATCCTGCCATGGTGTCTCCAAGATGTTGTTGGTCTTAAAAAATTAGACGTCCTTCTTCTGCAGCCCCTGGTCGAGTTTGGGCAAGTGTTTGTAGGCCCTTTTCGCAGTCCCACAAATTCTGGTGTTCTGGAAGAAGAGGTAGTGGATGAGGATGGGACTGATTTGTGTATCCGTTGTCCAGGTACAGCACATGACCCCAACAAGGTACTTCTCCATTATGGCCTTGACAACAGCCCAAGACGATCCAAGGCGCTTGAAAAGCACATCTTTGGTTTGGTCGCCAGAACAGCAGAATGTTCTAAGATATATCCTGTTTTGATGTCATACATGACGAAGATCTTGAAGCCGAAGCGGTGCCTCTTGCTTGGAATGTATTGTCTGAAGCCGATGTTGCTCCTCCACAGCATCAAATTCGCGTCTGTCACCAAGTTTTGGTAAGGGTTTAACGTCATAAACTTCTGCTGGAATCATAAAAGACGAGCCGAATTCTCCTTGCATCTTGTTATTGCTGTCTCTTGTAGTGGGATTCACCATATTGAAAAAGTGGTGGGTCGATATAAGGTACTGAATTTTGTTTCTGGCCATCACGTGGCTGAAGAAGGGCGTGGCGATCAGGCTATCTGTCGCCCAGTTATTCTCCAGATAGCTCTCCTGGACGATCCCCATCAAGAGAACGATGCCCCTACAGGAGGACATACAGCTTGGGCACAATTACTTCGACGTCAGAGAGATGAGATTGCTTTGGTTGCACCATGCCAACCATCCTGAAGACAGTGTTGATGTTGCTCAGGTGGACTACATAAATCACCAAATCAAAAGGAAAGAAGTTATAAAAGAAATCCTTCCATTTGCCGTCCTTGGTGAGTTCAGGAACAGCCCACCCAGCCTTATACCCATACAGGAAAGCATGGAGGTGGAGAGTGAAGTCACTCCCACTTCAGGTTCGGATTGATGTTGTCCTCAGGTGTCATCTAGTGTCCACCGTCGTAGTCAGGTGGTGCTTTGTTGATTTCCCTTTTTCTTTAGCCTTGCCTTTCCCCATATATTGGGGCAATGGGGAGGGCCGTTGGGGAGGTGTGGAAGGTGTAGCTGTAGGTAGGCTGGGGTGGGTCAACCACGTGAGACCCACTAGGTACTTGGTGTGGGTCTACGTCCATGTGTGGAGACAAAGGGTCAGAGTCACCCGCTCCCTCCACTCTTTCCCACATTGGTTCTCTTTCCCCACCACTCGACTTAAGGAACGTCTTCTCTAATCCAGGGGCGTCCCAAACCAAGTAGGGAAGTAAGATGAACAGCCTTCGTCATCTACTGTATATCTTCTTCATCACTCAATTACAGATGAAAATATGGAGAGGGAGCGGTGGGGGTATGAAGGGAGGTGATTTGGTACACATCGTAGGTCTGTTCCTTGCGTGGGGACGGAACTTAATTTTTCTCCCCACATGAATTGTCTTCAGGCTGAATAACGTCCCTATCAGCCACATCATTATCGAAGGAGGCATCAGAGTTGCTACTGAAAGGTATATCAGAGTCGCCATTTCTGGGATGCGCGAGGGCACGTATCTCTGAAGTGGATAAATCACGATGCGACATGATACACTTCTCACAGCTGAAACTAGACTTATACCGGATTTTAAAATGTTTAAAGTTGAGGATATTTTAAAACGTCATTGGCACTGGCTATGTTCGACCTGCTCGACGTATATATACATTGTTGGCAGAGGGCGGGTTATAACCACTTTGTAATTAAGACCCTTTGAATATCTGACAAATGGCATATCGCATCGATGTTGCACTTTGGTTGATGTTATGTTGATTGTCGAACTCTAGGTTGGTTGTGATTGTATTGCAAATTTGATTGTAGGTATCATATGCCGCCACCAGCCTCTGCCTCTTCATTATTCCTGAGATTACTCGGTATGGAAACAAAGGACTTCTTGAGATTGATTAGGTTTATTAACCTGGCAGAGGCGGGATGTCTGTTTATTACAGTGCCACCAGTGTGAAAGATTTATATTCACTTTGGAAAGAATTTGTTATATCTACCATATAAAGCAATATTATTGCACCATATGCACATAGTTTTCTTACATAAGGAACATATGAATATTGAAAAAGCAGAAACTAGGTGTAAAGAACAAATATCCAGTGTAAAACCGGGAGTGTGATGTAGGGGTGAGTGGCTAAGTGGCAACGTCTAACGCAAGCCACTTTGACTCACTCTTTGCAGTGTGTGGATGGTTGGATGAGTGAAGGGGGGTAGTGGTGGGATTATAGTAGGGAAATTGAAGCGGGGAGGTATTTGAGGTTGGAGGGAGGAAGTAGAGGGAGTGGGGGAGGGAAGAATTAGAAACATAAAGGGGGGTAAGCTGAGGGAGAAAGGAGGGAGAGGAGAGGGAGGGAAGGGTTGAGACACATGAAAGGGGAGGAGAGGAGGTGGTGGTATGGAGACATGCCACCTAATCATATATTGCATCCAGCACTGGTGTGTGTATTTTTTAAGTCTAAGATTCCAGAAGGAAGGTCGCAGTCGCTCAATAAAACATTCTGGAGATAACATCGCAGCTGCTGGGTTGTTGTTGTTGTTCCCCAGGCTGTCTGGCCGAACAGCCCCAAGGTCTCGAGCAAGGCCAAGGCCATAAATGAGCGCCCCCACAAAATCCTCCCTGCTTACCACTAACAAAGCCCGGGTGACCGAAGCCACTCCAAGGCAGGGAGCTGAGGAGGGTGCGGAAATGCCCGGGAAACCAAAGCCCCACCCAAGGCCCTGTGCCCCTCAGCAATTATGAAGGGAAAGTTGAGGGGTAAGGGAAAAATGTGATGCTTTGGCTCCTAATCTGCCAACTTCTAGGTTGGCAGTAGGGAGGTCAATCCACGGAAAAGACGCCGCCACTTGAGATCTAGAAGATATATAAGTAAAAGGAACAGTCAGAGTAAGCTATGGGTATGGCAGAGATTGCTCAGTTCTCACTCGGATAGACCAGCCCATCACCACATGACTAGAACCCAATCCTCTCAGCATCAGCTAGGAAAGGCCCTTGAAAGCCGCCTTTGGCGGGGGGGATAGCTTCCCTATTTCAACTCCTTTCGGGGTTGGGCACCCGCCCTGCTGAGTTAATGGAGATTACTGGAACAAGTACAGAAGCTAAAACTAAAGGTAAATCTCAAAATACAAAAGGCTGCTCTCACACAGAAATCCCTAGATTAAATAAACTCTGATCTCCGCCCATATTCCATGCTAACCATTGAAAGTGAATCATTATGCTGATGGTGCATTTATTACCAATAGAAACACACCTAGGTGTTCTTAAATGGTGGCATTTTATGGCGCCACTTATGACTTTAATATTTAGTCAGGCTCATTATACATGTAATCAGTGAATAACCAATGAATGAATACTGAATAATTGTGATGTTCAAATTAATAATGAATAACCAGAGAGGCAGGAGGAAGGGAAATGCTAAATCAATTACAGTATGCCGTATCAAGCACCAACCGTGTATAGGAAATACGTCAGCAAATATACACTTCCTCTCGTTCACCAATTCATAGCTAGAGTACAGTCGACACTATGCAATATACAGATACTAATTCAAAAGGATCAATAGATTGTCATATGAATGTATTCTAATGTACAGTAAACCCTCGCCATCTCGGACCTCTAGAGGTCGGAAACCCGTACTAGCCGGACTGGCTATGGCCTCTCGGACATGTACTGTACTTCCGTATTTCGGACATTTCCGTCATCGTTCCGACAGTGTCCGACATTGTCGGTTGACGCCCTCACGTCACCGGGCAATAAGGGTGAATATCCGACAAACAGAAGGGACGTCCGACGCCATCTACATCCGGGGCAAATTTTTGTTGCGTGAACTATTAGTTATATGGGATTAATTAGGTTAGGTCCGAACCATCAGGCATGCATACCCCTATAATGTTCATAAACACCAAATAAAAGTCATAATAAATTGTTATAATTAATAAATGATATACAGTAAACCCTCGTAAACACCAAATAAAAGTCATAATAAATTGTTATAATTAATAAATGATATACAGTAAACCCCGCTAACTATAAGGGTTGTATTTGTCATTAATATGATAAATTTCACATGAAAAAAAAAAAAAAAAAAAAAAAAATCCCCGTGCTTTAGGCCTAATCCCTCCCCTCCCTGTCCCAAGCCTCAACTCCAACCCGACCCGTTACTGTGATGATGTCGATAAGCCTATCTTATTTATTATTTATCTACAGTATGTGCTGGAAGGATATTTTATTTTTCAATTCCATCACATTAGAAAGGATTAAAAGATTACAAAAAGTCCAAATAAGACAGTTATATTAATGTATAAGGGAGTTAGGTAGATGAATTAGAGAGATAGATAGATAGAAAGAGAGTGTATATCGAGGGAAAAAAAAAAATCTATCAAACGTAAATCTTCCATCTCTGCTCGCACGGAGGGGAGGGTTGAAATATTTTGTTGACTATCTTATTTATTATTTATCTATGTGCTGGAAGGATATTATATTTTTCAATTCCATCGCATTAGAAATTATTCAAAGATTACAAAAGTCCAAATAAGACATAGTTATGTTAATGTATAAGGGAGTTAGGTAGATATGCATTAGAGAGATAGATAGATAGAAAGAGAGTGTATATCGAGGGAACAAAAAAAACAAAAAATCTATCAAACGTACAAGTGGTCCCTCTCATTTAGCGAATTCATTAGTCTAGCCAAACCATCGCCAAAAGTGAATTTCGCCAAACGCGAATAGTACTTTAAATGGGAAAATTATCCATTAGTCTTTGACGAGGCCCGAGTTCACCCTTTTGGGCCTTTTCAAACCGCCCGCCATGCGCATCGTCGATCGCCGACACACTCGATGCCGTCTGCTTACTCTGTTTTTGCTAGAAGACATAGGCCTAGCCTATATATCTCCACAAAGAATTGACCTAACCTAGGTTAGATGTATATCAGGCAGCAGAATTCATTGTTATCTTGTGAATAGTCTTATTGATAAGGAATAACCACATAACCTTAGCAACAAGTTGCTAAGTCACTAGCTAGTCAGACCAAGAAATGGTCTAACCTAGCTTAGATATATATCAGGAGGCATTATAGGTTTGACTCCTGTAAGGAGATAAAGAAAACCTAATATTTAGTAGTGGCCCCGTAATCATTGACGAACATGCCTATTACATAAGGCATCCTCTTCAAACACTAATCCGCCGTAGTTTTGAATCTACCGCGCAGAGCATTTAAAAACTGAGGAGCCTTCATCATGAGCGCACGCGACCTCACTCATGGCTTCAGTCATTATGAATTGGGTTCTCACTACGAAAAAACTTCGTAAAAAATAAAACAAAAGAAAATAAGAATAACTATCTAATAAGCTTTCCATCATATCGTGGATGTACTTGTGTGGATCTCTGACCAGACGCTGATTCAGGCGTCATTCCTCCTTCACTGACATATCAAGTAAACCAAAATCCTCAATACATCAACGAATGGGAAGGGGACGGTCGGGAGGGCCCCAGTCGTCAATGATTACGGGGCCACTACTAAATATTAGGTTTTCTTTATCTCCTTACAGGAGTCAAACCTATAATTTATTAGTGGCCCCTCCATCATTGACGAACATGCCCTGATTTCTAAGACTGAGGGGACATTCGTAATCATATCATAACTCTAGAAAAGCAGATAATAAAAACAACCACATAGTATTCTTACTTTTGAAAAATATATTTAACACGGCGTAGGCCGAAAATATACAAGAAAAAGGGGTTCAGGCAGGTGCGTGCTTCAAAGAAGCCTGCCTGACAAAAAAGGGGTAACCCTGAAGATTCTGAACACAGATCTGTAGTTACAAAGGCACCCCACTCAATGAGTGGTGACAAAAAATAACAAGTTATAAGTTTATATGTGTACATAATAAACCCCAAAATAAACTTGGAGATAAATTGCAAAGGAACTCCATTGTTCTAATATTAAATTGCTTTCGCAGCTAAAACTACTATAACAACACCGTTGTTTTGTACTTAACATTGTACTAGCACAATTTCTCGCTGAGAAATTTTCATATCACATTTTAAACCTTAAATTGTATCACAGCTCTCATACTCCGGCGGGGTCTAGGGTGTCCTATGTCACTGACTGCACCCCCCCCCCCCCCTTTCCCCGTGAAAGTAAACAAAAGTGACTGCAGGGCCACCTAGAACCCTCTGCCTTAAAGCTATACATGGTAAGGAAGGTTTGTCTAGAGCAACTGACAAGTATCTCTATACAGAAACGTATGATTAGACGCCCACAACTGCGTGGACGCGATATCTTTCTACTGAAAAAAATTTCAGGAAACGTAAAGAGGCTGCCCATTTGCGTAAATCGTGGGCCCGACCCACAACGCCGGGATTACTTTCTTAATGACTTCTACCAGAAGAGAGGCTAATCGCCGTTTAAGTAAGCGTTTACAGACCCGTACTTGCTACCCCTAAAGCACCTTGGGGGTTTAGAGGAGCTACTCTCAATATTTGGTTAGAGCTTGCACTGGACATAAATTATGATGCACCTTTCCCCTTTTTAACGCCGGCACCGTGAACTCAGAAAACACGTGTGCACTATGCTCATTCTTGGCTACAAAACCTGGGAAGGTGCAATGTAAATACATTCATTAAGTCTACCAACCTAAGACAATTAGGTGTGTTGCTCATCGCCGCAGCTCAGACACTCTGTTTTCCGTTGGCCAAAGCCCAAAAGGAAAACCGCCTTTTTTAAGAGTAATGCAAAGTCTGCAGTATTTTGGTACAGACGAGAGTGAAGTAAAGACAAAGCTTTGTCCAGAGACCAAGTAGCATGAGCTGACGGGGAGGTGGGAGGAGTTTAAAAAACATGCTCTCATAAAACCTGTTTTCCTCCGCTACCGGTATGGAGAGACCCGTAAGGTCTAAAAAGGGCACTCTAATCGCAGTTACGTGATTTTTTAATGTTTACCACAGATAAACGTTTCTGCTCAAACAGATAATTCAAATAATTAAAAACTAATGCCACTGAGGGTACAGTTTGTTCTGTTCTACACGATCCAAGAAGTAAAGGCTTGCCAATGTGATTGATACTGTCCGTTTTTGTAGACTGAGTATATTGATTGAGTAATTTATTGGTCACATCTCTACCGTATGGTGCTAGCCACTTGGCCTCCCTGAATGTCCATAATGCAAAAGTCAGCGAGGTCGCTAGGTTGCCAATCGTGTCTAAGTGGAAATACCCGACCGGGAGCGATACCGGGTCCGGGCACCACGTTTTCAATTGCTGGTACCACAACTGCGCCGGCCACAGGGGCGCGATTAGCGAGACTAAGCCTCGATAATCTCGTAGTTTGTTCACTACGTGGCACATTAGTGACGCATCTGGCGGCGGAAACAGATAGATGGAGCTCCATCTGTTCCAGTCTGTCACTAGGGCGTCTGGCCCCCCTGCCGGCGTTTTCGCCCGGCGGGTGAGGTATAGAGGGAGTTTTGAGAGTCTCCTCGGACGCAAATAGATCCACTTGTGGATGGGAGAGCTCTGCAATCATTAGGTTGAAAATGGGTTGCTTGAGCTCCCATTCTACTGTCGAGCTCTGTCTCCGGACAGAGCGTCTGCCCAGACGTTCGCTACGCCTGGGAGATAAGATGCGTGAAGATAAATATCTAGTCTGTTGGCTAGAGCAAAAATCTCTTCCGACACGTTTAGCAACCTCCTTGACCTCGTTGACCCTTGTTTCTGAATACAGTGGACTGCATTCAGATTGTCCATTCTGAAGGCCACCGACTTGCCCCGTAACGCCGGGCCGTGAGCCTGAAGGAAATACAAGGGGACTAGTAATTCTTTGACATTGATGTGAGAGATTTCTAAGTGGGACCAAAACCCCTGATCCTGGTGCCCCTGATTTGACTGAAATCCCCACCCTATTGTGCCTGACGCATCCGTGTCTACCCATACCGTTGGTGGAGGAGAGGTCCATGACATTATTGAGTGCAACGTTTCCCTCTTCGCCCAGACCGCTAGTAAGGTGTGGATTAATTTCGGGATGGGCCATAATTTTCCCGCCGGTAAGAGCGGGAAATATTTGTTGCCTTCCAATATTAATCGTTTTACTTTCAACCGGCCCAACTTGACAGTTAGTTGAATCCAGTTGAGAGAGCCGACCAGAGACCCCCAGACCCTCCGCGTCGTAGTCAGACTGTGAAGAAACATGAACAGTTTCCTGCGAAACCTGTTGCTATTGTCCACACTCTGACTCAGAGTGAGAGCAGCCGTGTCCCAGACCAGCCCTATCCACTGAATTACTCGTGAGGGAACAAGGTTTGACTTTACCAGATTTACCTTGAACCCTAGAGTTTTGACATGATTTAACACCTTACGAGCGGCCTATGCGGTTTATTTATGTGTACCGCACAGCGGGGTGTTTTTAGCCAAAATAGGGCTGTTTACGTGATCATTTTCATGCCTAAATAAGACCCAGCACGTAAAACAAGTACCTATCCCTGAAAGGGCATAAACAGAGCTTTCGAATGACACCATAACGATCCTTGTATGATGGATAGTTTTCTTGCAATAATCGTGCAACGCGAGTGCAAAAAGCAGGTAATTCGGTACTTTCAGTACATAATTGAGTATGTAGCGAGTGAGAGAGGGAGCTGAGATTTGTGTCAGTAGGTTCGCCGCGGTGGTCTGGAGCAGTCATACGCTCGCTAGTCTCCTGCCACCACTTGTCTCTCTCTCTCAGCCACATTACGTGCTGAAATTGCCACTCGAGTTATGTCGAGCGCCGCCACATAGTCCAGCTTTATTTAACTCGACTTATGTTGCTCGCCGCTAAATAAGGGTTAAAATGATATTGACATGTTTTATGCATAATTGTTGTGTCTCTGCCACCACCAGCCAGTCGTCTAGATACCACAACACTCTGATCCCCTGTTTTAACAATGGCATCAGGGCTTGCCGGACTAGTTTTGTGAATAATCGAGGTGCTAGGTTCAAGCCGAACGGCATCCTCTGAAAAACAAAATTTTGGTGCCTGATCCGTAAGGCCAAAAACCTTTGAAATCTTTTGTTGACCGATACGTGCCAATAGGCGTCTGTCAGGTCTAGTGAACACATCCAACCTCCCGGCGGAAGTGTTAGCCTGATTTGGTGTACTGTTAACATTCTGAAAGATTCGTTGTGAATGTGAAGGTTCAGATAAGACAGGTCGACGACCGGCCTCATCTGAACACTGTCCCTTTTGGGAACCAAAAATAGTTTGGACGTGAATACAGGGTAATTTGGGGGGACCGGGATGATGACATTCTTGGCAATCATTTCCTGGACCAGTGACTCCACCTCTAAAGAAACAAAATTCGCCGTTGTCGGCTGACGTAAGCGAGGTCGCCGGAGCCACTGCCAAGTGATGCCTTTGCGTGCCACCATCCGTGCCCAAGTGTTTAACGGCCATGCTTGGTGACACGTTCGGAACGACCCAGTTAGCAGACAAGGGTTCGCCGGCTGTACTGCCCTCGGTTCCTCCGGCCTTAAGGTTGGCACCGGGAGTGAGAGAGACTTTAGTTTTTTGATGGTTGGGTTGGTGGTGCTGGACGCTTTGCCGGCTGGCTGGTGTTGGCCGAAGACTGGCCCTGACCTGGCTTATTCTGACTGCGTCCTCTCTGACCTGAAAACCTACTCTGTCTATGCCTGTACTGACCTTGGGGGGAGTGGGAGGACTTAGGCGGAAGAAAAGGTTTAGATCCCCCTGGCTGAGCTTTAGCGGTAGGCCTGGGTTTGGGGAAGTTAAATGCAGGTTTCTTAGAAGGGGTGGGACTGTGCTTAACGGCCTGTGCCATATTGAACACCGTTCGCCACACTTCAGGGGTCATTAAAGAGGGAGTAAGCACTGGTGACATAACCACCTGATTCGCAATGCGATCAGGTAGCTTGCGAACTAACGACATCCTAAGATCTTGTCGTGCTCGTACCGCCTCAAGCAAGGCGGTGCGTATGTCACCCAAGGATTGGATTGACGACTGGAGAATCAGTCGCCGGGATAACTCAACCGATCTTCTGGCATCCGCATCTGCGATTGCCTGAGTGGACCGTAGTAAAGACTTAGCCACCTGCTGAGATACTATGTACTGCGAGAACAGGCGAAAAGCTTTCCCCCATAGCCTAAATTCTCTGTCTAGGTGAGTAGGGGTAGGGGTAGTGAACGGGTCTTTCAGCTCACAAAGATTAATCTTAGGGGCAGCTAGAAAAGAAAACAAAGCTGACGGGACTCCGCCGGCAGAACCCACCGGCATGGAGAACCATGAATGAGTATCTTGAGGGATCTGGTGGGAAGATTTAGAAGTAAAAGTGGTTGCAAAGTTTTGAGCCTCTACCTCCCAATCTACCCAAGGTCCTGGACCCAACTGCCCCACCTTCAAAACTGGATTAGCTGCGTCGTCTGTGACGGTCTGTAAATCTAGTTCAGGAGTGAGAGCTGACAGAGTCTTAATATCATTAAACCCATCCAGCTTAGACCAGTCTGAAAATAGTTTCGAAGCTGAGGCAGGGGGTAAAGCTGGCTTAGAAGCATACACAAAATAGTCTTGGTGATAATAACTAGGTATAGCCTTGATGTTTACGTCCAGAACATTACCCAAAGTATCCAAGGCCCTTAATTTCTTTGACTTATTGCCCTGGATGACCCACTCACGCGGTACTGGGAGTTCCCCTGACAAGGTAGGTTGGGCGAGCTCTGGTTTAGTGGGGGTCAAAAGGACCCATGACTCGTCTGGCCCATAAAGCAAGGGCATAGCTACCTTTCTGAGAGGCGCTTTGTCTAGAGGGGGTGGATTGACATCCGTTATGACCCTGACATTTGAAGTTGTCAATGCCGCCGTAGCAGGCCTAGTGATCCCTGATGTTAACAGAGTGGGAGGGTTAGGGATCTTAGATAAATCAATCGAAGTCATCAGAGGCCGTACCGTAGAACTTGTCGTGGGAGCCCCCAAGTCCATTGTGGGGTTTTCCTGTTGTTGGCCAAAAAATTTAGATAAAGCATGAGTAAGCAGCCCATTAATTTCTTGCGCCGTAACAAACTGGTTTGATGATGAACTTACAGGTGAATCATTCATATCCTGCGCAGCGTCTAAGCCTGAGCCTGACTCTTGCCCTTCCATCTCCGAAATTATTGAAACTTCGTCTTTCTCCTCCTGATCCTCCTGAGAAGATCCCGCCGAGGCTGGGGTACCTTGTTGCCAAGATAAGTCAGGAATAGAGGATGGGATCGCCGCGTCCCTGTGGACATCGGCTACTGTGTGACTCGTTTGAGTCGGACGTGGGTGGTCAGACCCTGGTTGAGCAAACCGCCAAACACCGAGGCCCTGGCCTACGCTCTCTTGGGAGTCTGAGACATTCTCAATTACTGAACCCCCTGAACTTTCCAATTCCAGGGTTAAAATATTAAGTGGTAAATCCTCTTTAGGGACAGGCGCCGCACTGGACCCTTGGGCCGTAACACAAACTCTGTCTGGGGTAGAGGTACGATGAGAGGCACTAGAAGCTGGTGAATGTAGAGAGGACTTCCGTTTATGGGAATCCTTTTTGGAGGATTTATGGCTACGGTGTGACCGTGAACTACTCTTAGATCTGGAGGATTCATCGCCGTGACCACTGGTGGAACCTTCCGTCCTACTCTTCTTACTCGCCGGTGAAGAGGCACGACTAGATGACTGGTGTCTGAGAGGTGACCTAGACCGAGATCTCGCCCGAGACGAGGAGGCGGATGCCGGGGGTGTAGGCTCTCTTGGGCGTTTTGATGTAGCAGCAGAAGATACAGAACCCTGACCAGTCTCCGCCGGCTTAATACTCGTGACTCTAGAGGAACGTTTAGGGGGAGGGTGTTCGAAGAGCAATCTATCCCAAAGAGGGACGTTGTCACTTTGAAGTGATTTATGCGCAACAATGGTAGTGTAGGCTGACATCTGTTGCCTAACTTCTCTTAACGCTACTGCCGCGGTCTTATCATTGTCGCAAAGGACCTTTACAGCTAATTGGGAGCAAAAAGAACAATTACGCATTACCCAGAGACCCCTTGAACGGTCTAGACATTTAACACACCTTATGCAAAGGGTATGCGCAAAAATAGGGATACCAGCACAAGCAGGGGTAGTGCACAAAGCAAAGACTGGGGCCACGGTAGCCATGACAGAGACCGGTGGGGGAAAACTACCGCCGGGTCTGTATTGGTCCGCCGGAGCCCAGCTCTGGAAAAAAATAAAATTTCCAGGAATTAATGCTCATAAGGTTAACCCAACATGTTCGCACACAAGTGTTAATAACCCACCGGGTAACGAGATGTAATGACACAACGATCACAGCTCGCTACGCGGCGGGGTTCAGAATATCTAAACAAATCTTTTAAAGAAAGTGAAGAATACCCTCTGACATAATATAACGGTCCAGCATGGCGCTTATAGTCTTTTGTTGGTGGTGACTGTCTCAAGATTCAATTTTGGAACAAAGCAACCCCCCATAAAGACGCCGGCCCTTGAAATATTTTAGTAGAATAACACAGGGCAGGCTGATACGAGATCTGATGTCTAACGAATTGTCACAAAAAGATCGCCGTAAGTTTGAAGGCGGCGATACCTAATTGTATCACTAAATTAAGTGGTTAAATCGAAATTGAATTTTGTAAATTCCTTAGTTCCTCCACCTAGGAGCACCCGCCGGGTGTGAAGAATCGATGTTAACTCTAATTGAACCTTCAATCGCCGTAAGTGTAAAGGCGGCGATACACATAGTATCACTTAAAATGGATTGGTTAACTAACTGAAAGACTTAAGTCGTTCATCCCACTCTAGTACACCCGCCGGGTGAGATGTCCAAACGTTAACCCCATAAGTTCCTGTCCCCACTTCTTTGTAAAAGATCGCCGGGGAGGAAAGCCTTAAACAACAGCTAGGTTTTTCATGTGGTTTTGTAAAACCGGGTAGAAAAACTACATAACGTATGTTCGCATGAACAACGTTTTATAGATGGGTACAGCCATCCCGCCGGGAATCAAAGGAGGCCTGAAACCAGGCACCCACAGAGACGCAGTCCTGGAGAGCCACAGACACCCCAACGCCGGGGACACAAGCCAGTGTTAAAACCACGTGTGGCCCAACACGGCTCTCGGCTGGGTTTTTTTCATGGTGAAACCGAGAAAAAACCCGCCGGAAGGAAACCCACCCTGAACAGACACCATCTGAACGTACAACTGACACGAGGAGAGCCACGCATGACTAACCTAAGGTCACACAATAATCCGTGGAATTAGCCAATACACAACTAAACCAGGAAACAAATAGTCCGAGGAATTAGCCAATACACAACTAAAACCCGGATACACATGACACAGTAGGGCATATTTATAAATAATAAACAATAACACTTGTACATGTGGCAAAGCTACGAGCGGCTGGCTAGGCCTAGGTAGACGGCATAATAAATGTTGAAATATACACAAAACACTGGAAATATCACAACAGGAACCACCGCCAACACACCACTGTAGCAAATACTTCCGGCAAAGGGAAGACTGACTCGGGACCCAGAAAAAACTTCACTAAGTGAAGAAAAATACGCTGGGAACGTCAGTAAGCAAAGCTTACCTCATCAGAAAGATAAAAGGCAGCAATAATTAACGCGTAGTGAAAGCCGCCTGCATCACAAACTAACTCCACTGTGAAAAAGTTCACATGTCCACAACGGGACCACGAGGGTACATCCGAAATAGATGCCCCACACACACGACCCAAAATACACTGCACTGCGGGCAACCAGCCCAGGACACTCCTGCTACGCCTATCCTAACCTTACTCGATACATCCTGGAGTAAACAAATGAGAAAAAACTCACTAGGGACGCAACGAATGCGGAACTAGCGGAGCGTGGGGAGACACGTCCGGGCAGGCTGAGCACAGAGCAGAGAAGGAGGAATGACGCCTGAATCAGCGTCTGGTCAGAGATCCACACAAGTACATCCACGATATGATGGAAAGCTTATTAGATAGTTATTCTTATTTTATTTTTGTTTTTATTTTTTACAAAGTTTTTTCGTAGTGAGAACCCAATTCATAATGACTGAAGCCATGAGTGAGGTCGCGTGCGCTCATGATGAAGGCTCCTCAGTTTTTAAATGCTCTGCGCGGTAGATTCAAAACTACGGCGGATTAGTGTTTGAAGAGGATGCCTTATGTAATAGGCATGTTCGTCAATGATGGAGGGGCCACTAATAAATAAATCACTTTTACCTTGTGAATGGTGAAGACTAGAATTTTCTATACCAACTGCTTTTCGATTGAGCAAAATAATGAAATTGGTTTTGGATCCGTGGTCACTTCTTTGATTAATTATATTTATCGATTGGGCCCCTGAGTCAGCTGATGCGCGCGTGTGTGTTTGTGTGTCGCAGACTGTTCGGCACAATAAACAAAGCAAAACACAAGAGATATGAGGTTCACAAATCGGTTTGGTCAAGATTACTCTGTTAATATACGTTTATGAAATATACCTGGGATATTCTCGCTATCCAAGCAGCTCAGTTAGGGTTTTGTGAGTAGGCCTAAGCCTATCTATAGCCTAGCCTCGGCCTAAGAGTAACTCAATATGGCACTCTACTGTAGCCTACATGAAACATTAACAGCAATAGAAAAGACAATAGATAATAGATAACAGATAACAGATTTTATTTACCATGAATTATTTAGAGTTAGGCCTGGTGAGACTAGCTTGCGGGCGCCGCATTCTGGGCCGACGCCATTCCGTGACGTCAGCATTCTCGCCAAAAGTGTATTTGAAGCGCCAAATTTGGATTCTGGTACCATATCCAACCTATCGCCAATACTGTGTTTCGCCAAGCTGAAATCCGCTAAACGCGAGGGACCACTGTAAATCTTCCGTCTCTGCTCGCACGGAGGGGAGGGTTGAAATATTTTGTTGACTATCTAATTTATTATTTATCATGTGCTGGAAGGATATTATATTTTTCAATTCCATCGCATTAGAAATTACTGTATTCAAAGATTACAAAAAGTCCAAATAAGACATAGTTATGTTAATGTATAAGGAAGTTAGGTAGATATGCATTAGAGAGATAGATAGATAGAAAGAGAGTTGCAGAGGGGGAGTGAGCGATTTTATGTGGAAAAAAGCTAAAAATACCCTGGCAAAAAACTTCCGAACCATCGGTAAATCTCGGTAAAAAAAATTGTAAAGTCGAGCCAAAGTGTTTGTTGTGCGGGCAAGGGGTAGTACTATGCAACCTTCGTTAAAGTGAAAATTCGTTGCAAGAGTGTTCGTTGTGCAGGGGTTTACTGTACTGTGTTTTTTATTACAGATTATAGGGTTCGAATAGGGTTGTATTAGTTTTCTAGGTTGACGCGGACGTCTCTCTTGAGGTCGGATTTTTTCCGTAGTCTCCGATTTCATTGTTGTCTCGGACGGACATTGGTTAGGTCGGATTTTATCCTCTGTTAGGTCGGACACAAGCCGGACTCCGGACATCTCGGATTTTCGGTCATCTCGGACTGGGTCTCCCCCCAATTAGTCCGAGATAGCGAGGGTTTACTGTACTAGAAATGATTCCATAAAACCTATGGTAAGTGCCATATATTTTTATTATGATTAAAATACCCCAAAAAGGGAATTCCCCCACCAACCTCCCAACCAACAACCCAGTGGTAATTCCGCAAGAACCAGAGCGAAAACCAACCGGGACGAAAGGACCCAACAGCAAGAAGGGAAAGTGGGACGCGCCCGCAAGATCAAAGGAAGCCGCCAACCCTGTCAGTCAACAGAGGAGCGCACGACTGGACCAGGGGACCGACCCCAACACGGCCGGAAAGAAAAAGGCCCCAAAGGCACGTAGGCCAAAAATGGTGGATCCCCAACCTTTTTAACATTCACAACCAAACAAATGCTCAGCTGTCCTTTTTCTGTTGTAGTAACTAAGTATATAGATAAGTGCCCCCGTGCTCAGTTGCCCCTTGCCTTGTTCTTTTAGTAACTAAGTGTATATATAATATTAACCGGAGTATGCCACCTGTATTGATGCGACATAGCGGCACTGTCCTTGTGTCGTATTGTGCCACGTGCATACCAACCCGGGTTCATCATCTTATTAGGACGACGTCTATAATGCCGTCGTTTATGCACATATTCATTCCTTAGGGTAACTATCTGCTATCCACGATGTTTCTCTTTTCCACTTAACTCCGCATGTTACACGCCTATTAAAAACCCAGTCTTCTAAAATACAAACCACATGATTTTCCTCCTAGACATTCCTGATGTACCAACTAAGTATGTATTTCATGAGATAACCACCTTGTGGGTTATAGTACTTTCATTTGTGTAGGTGCGAAGGCGAGCTCAAAACACCTTCGATTTCCAGTCCACAACGAGCCCGATCATGGTTATGTCACCCCTATAATTAATTATGTAACCCACATACCCCCCCTTGCTCAGCTGTTCCTTTCTTCTGTAGTAACTAGATATATATAGATATGTGCCCCGTGCTCAGTTGCCCCCTTGCCTTGTTCTTTTAGTAACTAAGTGTATATATAATAGTAACCGGAGTATGCCACCTGTATTGATGTGACATAGCGGCACTGTCCTTGTGTCGAATCGTATTCCGTGCATTCCAACCAAGTCCCATTCACCTTAAGTTGACAACAACTAATACCGTCCTTCATGCATGTATTTCAGTCCGTAGGGTAATTATCTTCTATCCGCCATGTTATTCCTCTCTTCCATTTACTTTTCCACAATTGTTACACGTCTCCCAATCACCACCTCCTAATCCACAATCCACATTACTCTGTTTTGCTTCGTGACCCCATGCTCAGTAGTCACCTGTTTTGTGGGTCACCCTGTCTTTTGCTCCTTCACGCCCCGCTGCACACGCCACCCTACCTGTTCGATCGTAGGGAAATGCCACCCCTATGTCCAGCGCATTAAGGGTCACGACCCTAGGTCACGAGCGGCGCGGCGCCTAGCCTCAAACCACCCCCTTTCCAATATCCAACCCCCACCTGTAAAGACGCCCAGACGAACGTTCTAACATGCCGATCCCGTTCATTTCCTCACCCCAATAAATAGCAGATAAAGACTCATTCTTGTAACCCCATTTACTACCCTCTAACTTACTAGCCCAACTCACAACCTGAACCAGGAGGGCGGACGGCGCGAGGCTACAACAGCCAACCTCTCACCCCTAAGAAGTCGACGGTTCCGCCTGACTTGCATTTTCACGAAAACTACTATTATGAGCCCCATGAGTAATCCTAGTAAGTAAAAACTAGAACCCAGGATCAACCCTCCCTAGGAGTATCACTCTTGACACCACCACATCATAAGAAAACCCCATTAGCGTAGAGAATCCCATATATACATATTTAGGGAGTGGCATGCCCCCACCCCAAAGGGACCCCCCCAACCCCCGCGGACGTTCACCATGACCCACACATAGCCAACAACTTCTTGCCAGACACCAGGTGAATTTCCAACAGGTGATGAACTAACCCTCTAAATACCTATCCAAATACCATCCTATCCCATCCTTAACCAAAACCAAAATCTTCCTTATCCCATCCTAGATTACGAATAGCATGTCAGCTAGACCAGAGAAGGATATTTAGGTGAATTGATGAATAATACCTCCCAGCCTATTCACGTAGGGCGCCAGTAAAGTAGTCCCTATTAACCTTCACCAAATCTGCCTAAATAACTCTACTAGTACCTCATACTAGAGTTAAGATATCCACGATCATAAATCAGATAACAAGTTACTTACCGCCACATTAAAGACCCCCCTCCCTAACCCCCTAAGTTCACTAGAATAAATTAACTACTTCATAGCATTGACATCCAATACTTTTAGAACATTCCTGAAGCTTCCTTGACCTGCCTATAAATAAGACACAGAGACAACAGTCGGGCAGTTGAATATTAGAGCTCAAAGCAACGGTTGACCGCATTGTGTTGTCATCTAGTGTTCCCCCCCCCCCCTCAAGATTCGCGATAACTTCGGCGTTCCGTGATCTGTGCAACTCTGTGAGGAACTGAATTTAAGCTTTTTATGAATATATTATTGCGTTCGGGACTGCCGGCAGTAATATTATATTGGTAAACAACCAATTCACCCATTTTTGATTGTTTCCTGAACGTCTGGTAGTGCCTCCCCTACTGCTTAAGTTCATGAATAATCATAACTCATAACTGATCTAAGGCAGAAAGATCATTATGTTAGAAGGGATTATGTGAGCAACCTAATAGAGGATTCTGCAAGCATAACTCCTTGGCAACAATTGACTGTAGGCCTTATCAGCATTGTTGACAAAAAGGCGAAAAGCCGCCCTCGTTCCTTGAACCTCTTCTACATATTGGGACGTCATCACGGCTACGCAAAAAGCCCATCTGTAAACCTTCTTTTCACTCCCGGACAACTTGGACGGCCCCGGAGCTGCTGTTAACCCCCGACACCACCGAGACAAGATAACCAGGAAAACTCGATCACAGTGTTAACTCGCAAAGTACCAAATTACGGTACCATTAACTCAACCATCCAGTGTATGCGTTTATGTATCAATCTTCTCTGATGTTAGGAAGCAAGTGATTTATTATGCTAGTATGTATTAACATATATCAGTGAAATTTAGTTTAGGCGAACTGACTCCCGTAATTATTCTTGCCATCAGGTTTTACTTCGCCAAAGAAATAAGTCCACATTATTAGGACTACGGCTCGAGCAAAAGCAATTTTGAAAGAAGTGATTGTGACTCCACCAGAAACCTGATTCGCCACTCACTGATATTTTTCGGTCTAAAGTGTTACCTAAACAGCCATATATACTAGACCAGTGCAACTAGCTACAGTTATCCCTTTACGTTAATTCTTGGGCTATAACCACATTACCTATACCTTCATCCTAGATTGAGAGTCATATTGCCAGAGAGTTAATACAGCGAGATACCAAACCCGCGTGATTCGTGTACTCTAATATCTTACAAATAAGGTGATCAGAAGCATAATACCTGAACGTTGGAAGTGGGAAGTGAACCTCCATCCAAATCCGCGAGAAGTGCTAGAGATTGTAAAAAGTCCAAAACTACGTTTCTGACTTATTCAATTTACCATTGTTTCAAGTGCACATATAACCATTATTCTACCTAGTGTTTTTGGAGAATAAAGCTGCATTATAAACCATTACTGTGATGTTATTTATACCATCGGTTGATTCTATTGTGTACTGTGCGTGAAGTCCTATATACCCAATCTTGCAGAACTCACCTATACCAAGTTAATCCTGTATAAAATCAGGGCATAACATTGGCGGCAGCGGTGTTTCTTGATTCGGATAGAGGATTTCATTGCAGTGCATTTTCGAAGCAATAGAGAAAAAATAACGTCAAGATGGCAACCCGTTCTCACATTCCCATTCCGAAATACGATGGGGAAACCTACGGAATAGAAACATACATGGACATTGTAAAGCCCGTGCTAGATTTGGCGTATACTACGGATCAAGAAAAAATCGCCGTAACACTTACGCACTTGGGAAGAGCCGTTTCCCTAGTCGCATACCAGGTAACCCCTACCCTCACGTGGGACGAATTCAGGCCCATAGTGATTGAAGCTATCAAACCTTCATTGGGCATCTTCGTCGCCCACACCCGTATTCAGGACACAAAGTACGAAGGTGATCTGGATGCAACGTTGAACACCATTTCACAACACATAAAAATCTCATTTCCCACCCTAACTAGAGTGCAACAAGAACAGCAAATTTTAGTGAACTTAGTCTCAGTGTTGCCCTCAGCAGTTAAAGATTATTTTGCTGTGCACGACCCCGTCGGGTTCCAAAAGGACCTAATCACCATCCGACGAATCTTAGCAGTGCAACCGAAACCAACAAAAATTGCTGCCATCAAGAGGTATACCACTCATCTGCAAAACTCCAACTCCAACTCCAAGCCCGCCTATTCCTCTGGGAAGCCTCAGCCTAGCAGACCACGATTCCAACCCAACCCACTGCGACGGATCTACAACCGGAAGAAAACCTACAACCTAAATCAGAGTAAGAACCCCACCCTGGTCATTATAAACCCCTGTGATTTCCCAGCCTGTAGTTCAAAGTGTGCCCTTCATGAAATCCGCGACTCCGCGAAACTTCGATCAAACCAACCTCGCATTTCAGTAAATGAAGAGGAGTTTGTTGAGGAAGAGGATGCCGGGGATTTGGAGCAGGAAGATGTTGCTCACCTCATGAACCCTGAGGTGAAGGGTCAGAAATAGACCCCCAGGATTTTTAGAATATCCCCCGCCCACGATGTCCTCGGCGGGGGACGCCCTCAATGACCGAACTGCCCCCATTTATCACCTCGCCAAGATTAAGGACATTCCTGTCCGATTATTGATCGACACTGGCGCCTCTAGATCATGCTTGTTTCATTCTTTCGTTTCCAAACATCACCGCAAGTTTGGGGCACTGTCACCCACCAAATCCAAACTAATCAGTGCCGGAGACACTCCCTTACAAATCCGGGGTGAAACACAACCTCTCCACGTAACTACCCCTGCCCCCCATGCAAATTGCTACCATTCATTCATAGTTTTTCCATCCGATTGTCAACATTACGACGGATATTTAGGACTTGACCTCCTTCAGAAACTCCAGGCCCAAGTTGATTGCGGCCAACGACTGATCTCTTTTAAAAAAAAAAAAAATCCAAATAAGTTAAAAAAAAAAAAACCCCAGTCCATAAGCTTCACCAAGAAGGAGTCCCCTCAGCCACCCTGTTGCACCCTGAATCACAAGAGTGTGAATCAGCCTCACTATCCCCAGAACAGTCACAAAAAGCCCCCCCAGAACAAACAAAACAATAAGAATGTCACCCCCAACACTCCTATCCTCCAGACCTCCCCGAAACCTAAATGCTCAACCCCTACCCCCATCAAAACTGAAGGAGGAAAGTCCATGTCTTTATGTAATGCTCATTCTCTTAGCCCATATTCCACTCCTATTATTCCAGGAAACGCCATGCACCCTTCTCTAAATGTTTTGATGAATACTCCAAATAATATTGGCCATCCTGTGCAACTTTCCATGCCACTTTTTTTTTTCGACCTCACCTGATAATGTCCTATACAACCCCTATCCAATGCTCAAACGAATGTACATGCACCCCACAAACCACACACACCCCCCTCTGAAATTCCGTGTTCTATGGTTACCCCTCAAACAACCACAGCCCAAATGTCACAGGTATCCCTCCCATCCGCGATTTCTATGCCCCACCCTGACACACAGAAAACGAACATACCCACACACACTAATACAAACCACAGGCCAGGACCCCCCCTAAACTGCAATCCCATCATTATCAGCCCCGCCATCATCCAAGACAAATGCCATATTCCCCCCCACCATCAGAAATGGGTTAACCTTCGCCCCATTCCTCAAACCTCTATGATCTTGACCCCCACTAACATGTCAACCCCTCAGGACCGCTGCCTCATCCAGCCTGCAATCATTTCCTCCCAAACCAACAACATATTAATAGCCAATATCTCCGAAGAAGTACTCACTTTACCCAAGGGCCTCATTATCGGGGACCTAGAGACGTTTGATGACCTAACCGTAACCCCCACCAACGCCCCCAATAGTTTGAAGTTACCCTCCCTTCCGGAGTCCCTTTCGGACCAACAGAAACAAAACATGTATTCCCTACTGCTGGAGTTTAGCGACGTTTTTGCTCAAACCCCCACCGAAATAGGACAGACCAACCTAGAACAACACGCCATCAACACCACCGGACCGCCTTTGCGTCAGCCCTCCCGCAGGAAGAAGAAGAACAACAAGTGCAAGAGATGTTGGGTGCAGGCATTGCTACTCCCTCCATTAGCCCTTGGTCTTCCCCAGTGGTGCTGGTGAAGAAGAAAGATGGGTCCACTCGATTCTGCGTGGACTATCGGCGATTAAACGATGCAACGATCAAAGACGCCACCCCCCTTCCATGTATCGACGACTCCCTCGACTCACTCCACGGCTTCAAATGGTTCACCACGTTGGATCTTCAAGCCGGGTACTGGCAAGTTCCAATAACACCAGAAGATCAGCAGAAGACAGCATTCTCCACCAGCGGCGGTCACTTGTACGAATTCAATGTACTACCATTTGGCCTCTGCAACGGCCCTGCCACCTTCTCCCACCTGATGGAATCAGTACTCAAAGGACTAACTTGGGAAACCTGCCTCGCCTATTTAGACGATGTAATAGTTTACTATGGTACCTGGAAGGAACACCTACGCCGATTGAAACAAGTACTCCAACGAATAAGAGAAGCCGGATTAAAACTCAAACCCTCAAAATGCGAACTAGCAAGGAACAAGGTTGATTTTTTGGGTCACGTAATATCCGAGCAAGCGATTTCCCCCGACCCCCGGAAGCTATCTGCCATCCATAACCAACAACACCCCACCACAGTCAAAGGAGTCCGCTCATTTCTTGGGTTAGCCACCTACTACAGACGTTTCGTCCCCCACTTCGCAGACATAGCCCGCCCACTACATCAACTTACCCATAAGGACACAGTATTTTCTTGGACATCTGAGAGAAACGCAGCATTCGAGAAGCTGAAAGAAAAGCTAGTGCAGTCCCCTACTGTATCATTTCCCGACTATCAGCAACCTTTTCGTCTCTACACCGACGTGTCATTATACGCCATTGGAGCCGTTCTCGCCCAAGTCCAAGAAGGACGGGAGCACGTCATTCCCTATGCTAGCTCTACTTTAAATCTAGCTCAACAAAATTATGCTGCCACCAAACGGGAATACCTAGGAGTCATTTGGGCCCTCAACCACTTCCGGTCTTTCGTACTAGGAGCAAAACTGGACATCATTACCGACCACCAATCTTTGCAATGGCTACGGAAATGCGAACCCAATTCAGCCTTACTAGTACGATGGAGAGAAACACTCGAAGAGTACGACTTCACGATACAGTATCGACCAGGGAAACTCCACACCAATGCTGACGCCCTCTCCCGTCTCCCTGTACCAGAAAGCCCCCCCACCAACCTGGCCACCTTACGACAAACAGATTTTTCCTACACTTCTGTAGTGCAGGACTTACCCAAACCCGCTGTCTCGCTCCTACAATCCTGGGAAAGCAGAATCAAGCCCCTTTGGATACCCAAGCCTATATTATCAAAGTTGACACGTTGGGGAGATCAACTCGCCACAGAATCCGGCCATATAATCATTGACCCCACCCTCGCCCAAACCTACATGATTGCAATCCATGAAGGGAACGGAATTCACCTCGGTCAAAAGAAGATGCTCAAGATCTTTCAGGACCAATATTGGACACCAAACCCATCCGGAATTGCCAAGCAAGTGACCGAAGCGTGCAAACCCTGTGCGTTGGGAAAGGACCGATGCCGTACAGCAGGGCCAGCTGGCACCATTTCCGCTCAAAAACCATTCCAGATCCTTTCCCTTGATGTGATGGGCCCTTTCCCTGCTCGCGCCGGCAACTGCTATATTGTCACATTTGTTGACATTTATTCCAAATTCCTAATAGCTTGCCCCGCCAAAGATCACACGGCCACCACCGTTGCTACCCTCCTCTCCACTGAAGTTTTTCCCATTTTCGGCCTACCTATTGCTATCTTATCCGACAACGCCCCAGAATTTAGTGGCCAAGTCTGGCAACAATTCGCAAAGCAATGCGGACTAAAGATCAAACACTCCTCCCCTTACTGGCCGCAAGGCAACGCCGTGTGAGAACGCAGTCACCGTACGATTAACAACCAATTACGTACCCGTATGATTGCCTTGAACACCTCCGACTGGCCATCATAATTAAAAATGATTCAGTGGGGTATGAATACCTGCCCCAAAGAAGACGGAATTTCCCCCCACGAACGCGTGTACAGAGTGGCCCCCCTCTTATTGCCATTCCATCACCACGCCCAACCCTCCACCACACCACTCCAAACTGACCCTTTGCTAAACTACAGAACACCCTGCGCACCGCCCAAAACTGCAAAAACACTAAAAACGACAACACCCTTGACCAGAACTCCTTCGCCATTTACGATACCGTAATGGTGGCCAAGCTTCCGGTCATCAACAAATTAGGCCCGAGATATGTCGGACCTTATACCGTCACCCAGATCCCAAATGCCTACCAAACCACCATTAATTATCACGGCGAGACACGCACCTACAGAAATAGATTTGTTAGAATCTTCAAACCCCTAACTAACGAAGATAGTATTCCCCCTACCACCCCCGATTCCGAGCTAACCACCCCCTGCACTCAGCCACCTATTTTGTCCAGACCCGC
This sequence comes from Paralithodes platypus, assembly GCA_032716605.1. Taxonomy (NCBI): domain Eukaryota; kingdom Metazoa; phylum Arthropoda; class Malacostraca; order Decapoda; family Lithodidae; genus Paralithodes; species Paralithodes platypus. The sequence continues at coordinate 23,754,418 of CM064503.1, read as the reverse complement.
AGCCCCACCTGACATTCCAACAAAACCAAAACCTCCTACCCCATCTCTCCCCGCTTTTCACCAACACACCTCCCGAACTCCTTCCCCCTCCGCACTGTCCCCAGAAGTAACACCCCCCCCTACCGTACCTGTATCTTCCACCTCGGACAACAAATTCCAACAAACAAAAAACATACCTCCCAAACACTCACAAACCACCCACCGTTACAAACTACGTCCACGTGTGTCCTCCAAAACTCACCCTACAAAACCACATCTAACCAAACGCTTGCGAAAACCAGCCCCCCTATCACCCCACTCCTCCTCACCCTCACCTTCTACCTCAAACCGAAAACCCCCCCCTGGCCCTCGCCCATCTCAAAAGAAAGAGAACCCCACCCCTTCCTTCCAACAACCTCTGGTTTCCTCACAAACCCCATCCCCCCCTAACTCCACCCGAACTCCTCCGAAACCACCTCCCCCCTGTCCTCTATACCCGACCCACCAAAACCCCCCAACATCTTTGATCATGATTACGCCCTCAGAAATCCAACAACCGGCATCGACAACAAAAAAACCCGCTCCTCCACAATGACCACCAACTTGACTCCATTTTCCCTACCAATTCGGCTTGCCCCCCCCCCCCCCCCCCCCCCCCCCGCAACTGGCCCCTTTCCTTCCACCATTCCCCCCTCCACGAGCAAACACCACAGCACACCTACCTCATCTACAACGAATACGGCAACCAACACCCCCCCCCCCTCACCTCCTCTCAACCCCACCCCAATACCACCCCGATACAGAACATCATCCAGTGATTCAAACCCCGAAATAAAAAACCGCCCCCCCATACGTACAGCCTCAGGACGTTTAATCACTAAACCTGTCCGGTTTTCTCCTATCCGCGAGATTAAAGCAGTAAAAACCACAACATCCACCACAATCCACACAATACACACGCCCATATTAAGAATCGCCCCGATTTTTCCACCACCACCCCCACAGACACAACACTCAGCCAAGACCTCCGCCACTATACCTGACCAACCAGCCACCATGATGTCCACGACGCCCTTCATAAAGCGAGTCAGAATGTACACGGACTCAGGACAAATGGTCCGCTTGCAAACCCACCACGAAGCCTTCACAGCAGCCCTAATCAACACCATGACAACTTTCCTTGAGGTCACCATCGACCCCCACAAGACCCCAGAGACCCGTTCCATCAATTGGTGGGGACTCCTCCATACACTACCCATGATCCACCACCAAGGAGCCTCTCTTTTCTTCACCCTTGAGGCTCGAGGACGAGCCTACGACGAAGGGGAGGGAAGTAAAATACCCCAAAAAGGGAATTCCCCCACCAACCTCCCAACCAACAACCCAGTGGTAATTCCGCAAGAACCAGAGCGAAAACCAACCGGGACGAAAGGACCCAACAGCAAGAAGGGAAAGTGGGACGCTCCCGCAAGATCAAAGGAAGCCGCCAACCCTGTCAGTCAACAGAGGAGCGCACGACTGGACCAGGGGACCGACCCCAACACGGCCGGAAAGAAAAAGGCCCCAAAGGCACGTAGGCCAAAAATGGTGGATCCCCAACCTTTTTAACATTCACAACACTCACATACCAAACCCATGCTCAGCTGTCCTTTTTCTGTTGTAGTAACTAAGTATATAGATAAGTGCCCCCGTGCTCAGTTGCCCCCTTGCCTTGTTCTTTTAGTAACTAAGTGTATATATAATATTAACCGGAGTATGCCACCTGTATTGATGCGACATAGCGGCACTGTCCTTGTGTCGTATTGTGCCACGTGCATACCAACCCGGGTTCATCATCTTATTAGGACGACGTCTATAATGCCGTCGTTTATGCACATATTCACTCCTTAGGGTAACTATCTGTTATCCACGATGTTTCTCTTTTCCACTTAACTCCGCATGTTACACGCCTATTAAAAACCCAGTCTTCTAAAATACAAACCACATGATTTTCCTCCTAGACATACCTGATGAACCAACTAAGTATGTATTTCATGAGATAACCACCTTGTGGGTTATAGTACTTTCATTTGTGTAGGTGCGAAGGCGAGCTCAAAACACCTTCGATTTCCAGTCCACAACGAGCCCGATCATGATTATGTCACCCCTATAATTAATTATGTAACCCACATACCCCCCCCTTGCTCAGCTGTAGTAACTAGATATATATAGATATGTGCCCCGTGCTCAGTTGCCCCCTTGCCTTGTTCTTTTAGTAACTAAGTGTATATATAATATTAACCGGAGTATGCCACCTGTATTGATGAAACATGGCGGCACTGTCCTTGTGTCGAATCGTATTCCGTGCATTCCAACCAAGTCCCATTCACCTTAAGTTGACAACAACTAATACCGTCCTTCATGCATGTATTTCAGTCCTTAGGGTAATTATCTTCTATCCGCCATGTTATTCCTCTCTTCCATTTACTTTTCCACAATTGTTACACGTCTCCCAATCACCACCTCCTAATCCACAATCCACATTACTCTGTTTTGCTTCGTGACCCCATGCTCAGTAGTCACCTGTTTTGTGGGTCACCCTGTCTTTTGCTCCTTCACGCCCCGCTGCACACGCCACCCTACCTGTTCGATCGTAGGGAATGCCACCCCTATGTCCAGTGCATTAAAGGTCACGACCCTAGGTCACGAGCGGCGCGGTGCCTGGCCTCAAACCACCCCCTTTCCAATATACAACCCCCACCTGTAAAGACGCCCAGACGAACGTTCTAACATGCCGATCCCCTTCATTTCCTCACCCCAATAACTAGCAGATAAAGACTCATTCTTGTAACCCCATTTACTACCCTCTAACTTACTAGCCCAACTCACAACCTGAACCAGGAGGGCGGACGGCGCGAGGCTACAACAGCCAACCTATCACCCCTAAGAAGTCGACAGTTCCGCCTGACTCGCATTTTCACGAAAACTACTATTATGATCCCCATGAGTAATCCTAGTAAGTAAAAACTAGAACCCAGGATCAACCCTCCCTAGGAGTATCACTCTTGACACCACCACATCATAAGAAAACCCCATTAGCGTAGAGAATCCCATATATACATATTTAGGGAGTGGCATGCCCCCACCCCAAAGGGACCCCCTCAACCCCCGCGGACGTTCACCATGACCCACACTAGTAACTAGATATATATATATAGATATGTGCCCCGTGCTCAGTTACCCCCTTGCCTTGTTCTTTTAGTAACTAAGTGTATATATAATATTAACCGGAGTATGCCACCTGTATTGATGAGACATGGCGGCACTGTCCTTGTGTCGAGTCGTATTCCGTGCATTCCAACCAAGTCCCATTCACCTTAAGTTGACAACAACTAATACCATCCTTCATGCATGTATTTCAGTCCTTAGGGTAATTATCTTCTATCCGCCATGTTATTCCTCTCTTCCATTTACTTTTCCACAATTGTTACACGTCTCCCAATCACCACCTCCTAATCCACAATCCACAGTACTCTGTTTTGCTTCGTGACCCCATGCTCAGTAGTCACCTGTTTTGTGGGTCACCCTGTCTTTTGCTCCTTCACGCCCCGCTGCACACGCCACCCTACCTGTTCGATCGTAGGGAAATGCCACCCCTATGTCCAGCGCATTAAGGGTCACGACCCTAGGTCACGAGCGGCGCGGCGCCTAGCCTCAAACCAACCCCTTTCCAATATCCAACCCCCACCTGTAAAGACGCCCAGACGAACGTTCTAACATGCCGATCCCGTTCATTTCCTCACCCCAATAAATAGCAGATAAAATCTCATTCTTGTAACCCCATTTACTACCCTCTAACTTACTAGCCCAACTCACAACCTGAACCAGGAGGGCAGACGGCGCGAGGCTACAACAGCCAACCTATCACCCCTAAGAAGCCGACGGTTCCGCCTGACTTGCATTTTCACGAAAACTACTATTATGAGCCCCATGAGTAATCCTAGTATAATAATAATAATAATAATAGTTCTTAAAGCTAGCGCATGCTTAGCTAGCTAAGGATAGCTCAATAAGGCCGATTAGGCGTATTTCCATTGGGGTCCTGTACTACTACCCCATCCCTTTGCTCATGAGGGATGGTAACGACTCAGTGCTTGTGAAAAATCTCTAATGCGCCGAGCGTGGGCGCGAACCCGGGCCTTCTGGGTGGAAGTCCGAGACGCTAGTCACTACACCAAGCGAGCCGCTTAGTAAGTAAAAACTAGAACCCAGGATCAACCCTCCCTAGGAGTATCACTCTTGACACCACCACATCATAAGAAAACCCCATTAGCGTAGAGAATCCCATATATACATATTTAGGGAGTGGCATGCCCCCACCCCAAAGGGAGCCCCCCAACCCCCGCAGACGTTCACCATGACCCACACGTAGCCAACAACTTCTTGCCAGACACCAGGTGAATTTCCAAGAGGTGATGAACTAACCCTCTAAATACCTATCCAAATGCCATCCTATCCCATCCTTAACCAAAACCAAAATCTTCCTTATCCCATCCTAGATTACGAATAGCATGTCAGCTAGACCAGAGAAGGATATTTAGGTGAATTGATGAATAATACCTCTCAGCCTATTCACGTAGTGCGCCAGTAAAGTAGTCACTATGAACCTTCACCAAATCTGCCTAAATAACTCTACTAGTACCTCATACTAGAGTTAAGATATCCACGATCATAAATCAGATCACAAGTTACTTACCGCCACATTAAAGACCCCCTCCCTAACCCCCTAAGTTCACCAGAATAAATTAACTACTTCATAGCATTGACATCCAATACTTCTAGAACATTCCTGAAGCTACCTTGACCTGCCTATAAATAAGACACAGAGACAACAGTCGGGCAGTTGAATATTAGAGCTCAAAGCAACGGTTGACCGCATTGTGTTGTCATCTAGTGTTCCCCTCAAGATTCGCGATAACTTCGGCGTTCCGTGATCTGTGCAATTCTGTGAGGAAGTGAATTTAAGCTTTTTATGAATATATTATTGCGTTCGGGACTGCCGGCAGTAATATTATATTGGTAAACAACCAATTCACCCATTTTTGATTGTTTCCTGAACGTCTGGTAGTGCCTCCTCTACTACTTAAGTTCATGAATAATCATAACTCATAACTGATCTAAGGTAGAAAGATCGTTATGTTAGAAGGGATTATGTGAGCAACCTAATAGAGGATTCTGCAAGCATAACTCCTTGGCAACAATTGACTGTAGGCCTTATCAGCATTGTTGACAAAAAGGCGAAAAGCCGCCCGCGTTCCTTGAACCTCTTCTACATATTGGGACGTCATCACGGCTACGCAAAAAGCCCATCTGTAAACCTTCTCTACACTCCCGGACAACTTGGACGGCCCCGGAGCTGCTGTTAACCCCCGACACCACCGAGACAAGATAACCAGGAAAACTCGATCACAGTGTTAACTCGCAAAGTACCAAATTACGGTACCATTAACCTAAGAAGTGCGCATGGGGGTAATTAGAAACGTCCCTCTGTGCTGACGTATTTGAGCTGTTTCCATCACTAAAATATTCATTTTACCATAAATAGCATTAATACTTATCCATACGCGCCTATTATGGGTTTATTATAAAGGTATTAACCTGAAACAACAATAAAACGTGTGAAAACAGCGTTTGGATGGTCAAAATCGGAGATACAGGCCGCGAGTTATATAATGTATGGGTGAGGCAACCTGCTTTTTTTTTTTTTTTCCGCCAATTTCCCCCAAGGCCACTGAGACACAGTCGATCGATACTCTCTCTCTCTCTCTCTCTTGCACTCGCTTGCTAACAGAGATGACAATGCCCTGCTTGCAACTCGCTAATGTTAGCACGAAAATATACCTCAGAATAAGGGAATAACAGGTAAAATAGGTGATAACTGCAGAGGGGGAGGAAGTGGAGAAGGAGGGAAGGTAGAGGATGATATTTTGCATGGCCCAGGGGCCCCCAATTATTTTGCATGGCCCAGGGGCCCCCCATTTTTTTTTTTTCGATATGTAAAAGTTGATTTTTTTTTTCTCTGACTCTTAAGAGTCTTCCCGCAGTCCGCCGGGGGAACTCTTAAGAGTCTTCCCGCAGTTCCCGGGTTAACTCAACCATCCAGTGTATGCGTTTATGTATCAATCTTCTCTGATTTTAGGAAGCAGTGATTTATTATGCTAGTATGTATTAACATATATCAGTGAAATTTAATTTAGGCGAACTGACTCCCGTAATTATTCTTGCCATCAGGTTTTACCTCGCCAAAGAAATAAGTCCACATTATTAGGACTACGGCTCAAGCAAAAGCAATTTTGAAAGAAGTGATTGTGACTCCACCAGAAACCTATTCGCCACTCACTGATATTTTTCGGTCTAAAGTGTTACCTAAACAGCCAAATATACTAGACCAGGGCAACTAGCTACAGTTATCCCTTTACGTTAATTCTTCGGCCATAACCATATTACCTATACCTTCCTCCTAGATTGAGAGTCATATTACCATAGAGTTAATACAGCGAGATACCTAACACGCGTGATTCGTGTACGCTAATATCTTACAAATAAGGTGATCAGAAGCATAATACCTGAACGTTGGGAATTGGGAAGTGAACCTCCATCCAAATCCCGCCGAGAAGTGCTAGATGATTGTAAACAAGTCCAAAACTACGTATCTGCAACTGACCTTATTCAATTTTAACCATTTGTGTGTCAAGTGCACATATAACCATTATTCTACCTAGTGTTTTTGTAGAATAAAGCTGCATTATAAGACCATTACTGTGATGTTATTTGTAATAACTTCCGGTTGATTTCTATTGTGTACTGTGCGTGAAGTCCTATATACCCAATTCTTGCAGAACTCACCTATCCCAAGTGTAATCCGTGTATAAAATCAGGGCATAACAATGATAATGCCGGAAAACAAACCGTTTACTACAGATTAGGAATGACCTCTCAGAGTCCCAAGAGTGATGTGCCTTCCTTGTTCTTGCTAAATAAATAAACAGGACGCTTTCAAATTGTAGACTCTTCACTTTAATTAATGAAAGCATATACAAGTATTGATCCACCGGGATTCGCAACCTGGGTTTGATCAACAAGCACATATTTTTAAAACACTAACCATTACACAACCAAGACAGTTTTAAAGGTTTCATGCACAAGCCTACTACTTTGTTATTCCCATTCTCGAATACTGAATATTAATATAATCAGTACATATTCCCAACTGCGCTATGGTAGCCTAATGTTTAAGTGAGAGGAAAGCATATTCATGGGGCACAGATCATATAAGACCGGGTCCCTCCCAACGAATATATCCCTGAACCTACTGAGTAGTCTATTTTTGTATTAATTTTTCACGCTCACACACCAAACACCTCCAATGAAATTAATGAAAGCATATGTGTGGATCCACCGGGATTCGAACCTGGGTTATCACACACAGATGTTGTAAACACTAACCATTCCACACCACCCGAGACAGTTAAAGGTTCATGCACAAACCTAACGACTTGTTATTTATCCATTTCCGAATACTCTGGATGATTAATGCTCATCATGTACATGATTCCGAACTGGCGCTATGGTAGCCTAATGTTTAAGTGAGAGGAAAGAATACTTCATGGGCCCATAACTATATTCAGTCTAAGAAGGACTTCTATTAATCAATTTCTTTTATACAGACATTCGTTTATCACGTTCTAAATCTTGAGTTCTCGAACTCAATCTCTGTAAAAAAATATAGAAACAAAAAATAGAAAAATATGATTTAGTGTCTGCCCATTACAATATTTAGAAGTATGTTCTCAAATTACATTTACCATGTACTCTTCTCCAATAACTATAAAACTGGCATCGGGATTGTTACGTTAGATTAACAGTGGCAAAATGTCAGTAATTACCCAAAACTAGTCTAGTCATATTTTGCATTTAGTTCATCAGAAATACAGGGGAGTTTCAACAGGCGGTATTTATTAGTGGGATATCTTCGTGTCAAATGCTAAAGAGATGCTCTTTCTCCCTCAGTATATTTTCGCTAGCTTCATGACTTAAGTCAGACGTGATACCATTTATTACAAAGCTATGATTTCAAGTCACTAAAGGGTTTGGGTGATGGGAAAGATATAGCCCTACACTGATCTCCCTCTAATATTAATGTACAACGTGATTTATCAGGTTGCCAGAAATCCTTGTGTAAACCTACCAGTTCCCAAAATTCTACAAACTAAAAAGTGAGAAGAATTTGTAAAAAGTGAAACATTTGGGATCACAGAGGGCCAAATTGGAGCTCTTTTCTTAAGATGTAGACCTATTTTCATTCCGCTCCATTAGAACTAATCCTTTGTTGCTAATTTGAGAACTTCAGTAAACGATATTCGTCATTCAACTCATTAGAAATCCTTGGATGCAATATATGATCTTCAGTAAATTATTTTATTTTTTTAAGGTCATTAGAAATCCTTGGGTAGTAATGTGAGGTAGCTTGAGTACACGATAACTTAGAAGAGCTATGATGTCTCCGAGCTGGACGATGGAAGAGTATTGAGGCCCCCAGCAGCAGCCCCATTTACCCCCCACACGGCCTGAATCAGGGTCGGACCGGGGTAGAGAATAGGCCTGCTGTTACCTCCTCGAACTGTGGCACTCTCAAGGAACACCTGTAT